>BQNB010000763.1:1852-29440 GCA_026074375.1 Tanacetum coccineum
TATCGCTATATGACATCAAAATAATTGTAACTATCAAGTTGGAAGATAATCTAAGAGCAATGTTTGCCATGGAAAGAAACGTCCAAAACGCCATCGACAAAATGGGAGATACATTTCTCGCATGTGTACTTTTTAAAAAATTAGTGATATGTTTCGTAACAGTGCATGGTTAGATAGTCGGGTATTTCTAAACATGGATATAATAACTACACCAACACGCATACTCATAAGACATTTGGTATCGATTTTGACAAATTGTCGTATAAGTCGCATACTTATAACATATACGTAGTATATACATAAATTGTCTTTGTGGTTTACACACAATTATACATTTGATGAATTGTCGTATAAGTCACATACTTATAACATAAATCGATTTTGATGAATTGTCATGTAAAAATCTTAACGAGTTAATTACATAAATCGTCTTAGTGGTTTACACACAATTATACATTTGGTTTTAAAACGCATTTAAGTACACCAGTAGTTCATGTGGTTGTGTCAATTGAGTTGACCGGTCATTTGGCCTTATTGTCGTCCAATTGCATCGTGAAGTAGCCTCACGTGCTTGGCATATGAGGGACAATTTCGTCAATTTCTTTCCATAGAAACCTCAGGGACCATTTTTGTGACTTTAAAAAAAATAAATTAACTCAAACATATTTAACCAACCCGTAACCCAATAACCAACCTAATCAGTTATATCTAACAATCATGAAAACCCCCCATTCATCTAAGAACCCTAATTGCGCCAAAAAAAACCTTAATTGGTTAATCGAAATGGTTAGTGGTTAGTTGACTGTTTTATAAGTGTTTTGTGTTTCAATTGCTTGTTTATAAATCGAGATAGAGTTAGGTTATATGCATAGACGTATGTTTTATTTTGAGTATAATAATGTTGTTGACAATGCACACTGATAGTGCACACTAATTGAGGATGGATGACAAATCACATTGCTCTAATCTCTATTCATGATGATGCATATCGATTAATCAATGATGATTTCGCTAGTAGTAACTGTAGTCCCAAAGTAGAATGCATTGGTGAATTTAGGTTAATATAGTTGTTGATTGTATGTTTTCTTATTCTATGATGTCCTCTGGTTGGCTTTTTGATTTGGGGAATTGTCAAAAGTAATGGCTTGCAGGTTGTTTTGTAACTTGTTATGTTATTTGGTTCAGTCATTACAATCCTTATGTATTTTATTTTGGCTATCTTTGTAGATGATAAAGGAAAGAGAACAATTTCCTTCTTTATTGATAAAAAAAAATCTTGAAAAGAGGATACAAAATTTAGAATAAGTTCTTTACAAAGGAAAAGAGAAAATGTTGTAGAAACTAACATTAAGATTTTGCTGGTCAAATAAGGTTAGTTATATTGTTTGGTTTAGTTATTGGAATCATAAACACTTCTTTATCCTATAGATAACTATACAAAACACAAGATAGGCAAAGTTGGTTAAGTATTGTGTGTTTGGAATTGGGGTCTAAAATGGGTAAATTTGACTTTGCAAGCAGTCTGAGAAACAATGGGTGAATGTACTCTATAATGGGTAAGTTTGACAAAGATGCTTCAATATAGTGTGTTTGAAAATGAAAAAATGGTATTTGATCACAAAATGGGCAATGATACATTTCTCCCATTTCACTAAGCAAACCTCCCTAACACTAGAATAGTTCCTTACCTTTAATCCTGTCAGACTCAACATAGAAGAGTTACACTTGAAAAGCTTAACTCATACTTGTATTTGGGTACCACTTCATAATTATGTCTTGTGTTGGTATCTATCATGAATAAATATCTTATATCCTTAGTTAACAATTTATCATTTTTGTGCCCTCACTATCCTTATACATCTTTGCAAAAGTGATAATTATATCAGATGATGACACATCCCTTGATATCCCTATATTCTCAAACAATGAATCATCTAGTGATTCATATGATTATATGTCTGAAGATTCTAGTGAAGCTTTAATGACCTTTCTAGCCGGTCGTGATCTTCAATGGCAATTCCCTAAGCAGACTGAGAAAGAATGGCCAAAACCAGAACTACTTCAACTTCTAAGGGTACCAAGAAAAGAGGAAAATGTAAGGTCAAAGTTCTAACATAAAAGAAAGAAACTCAACCACAGTATGGTCTTAGATCCTTAGCACCCAAAAAAGAAGTTTGTGTGGTTAAGCAACCTTATAGTTTGTGAAAGTGACCAATGGCATACCTAGTTTAAGAGCTCCAAAAGTAGAAGTTGGATGTTCTAGCAGAAAGAGGAACTCTTAAGTTTCTAGCTGAAGTCAAGTCTTTTGGTTGCTCTGTAATTTGTTTTGAACTAGTTAATTGTATTTTCAGATTCTGATGTTGGGATTGTATGCATTGGTACGGAGTTTTATTATGAGATTAGTATGGCCGGTGGAAGAGGTGTTGGTTAAAGGTGTGTTAGGTAGATTACTGTATAGCATGGTGAACATACACTTCACTTGGTACATGAGAACCGGTATGCATTTAGATGTGTATAGGAAATTTCAGTTGTCAGAGCTGAGCTGTAGGGTAGGTTTTAAATGTTGTTTAATGAATTGTCCGAGTGGGTGCCAATTTAAGATGAGTTTGTATTTGTTATAGGCATGTTATGCTGATAGTGTTTATGTGGTTTGTGCAAGTGTAGAAAGGGAGATGTTTAGGAAATGCATTTGTCATAGCTTGTATGCAATAAGCATTTGTAGTTTAGGACATTACTCTGAACTTAGGAATTGCACTTCTAGTTTGAAGGTTAAGGTGTGTTTGCATTAGTTTGTGTTGCATGTCTGCATTTAGTTTGTGTTGGAAATTGCATTTGGAATTTAATTTTCAATTGTATTATGTAGTAAGGATTTGCAGTTTAGTTGGTGTTGGAAAAGGTCATTACTCTTAATTTGGGGCTCAAAAAATAGAAAATTGCTATGAATTCATGTGTTTGCAGGCTTAAAAAATGTATGTTTGTGTTGCCTGTTTGATTTTAGATTGTGTTTAATTCAATTTTTTGTAACAATTTGCATGTTACTTGTTGTTTGAAAAGGACCATGATTTGTTAAAATAAGGTGGGAAAAAATAGTGTTGCAAAAATGGTCCCTGAGGTTTGTATAGAAAGAATTGGACGAAATTTCCCCTCACGTGCCAAGCACGTGGGGCTACTTCACGGTGCAACTGGACGACAATAAGGTCAAATGACCGGTAAACTCAATTGGATGACCACAGGGACTACTGGTGTAATTAAATGCGTATTAAGAACAAATGTGTAATTGTGTGTAAACCATATGGACGATTTATGTAATTCATTGAATCTTTACAATCTGAACACTTTGATTTCAGGTGTCTTTCGGCATCAGCTATTGTCCACCTAACAAAGAATAGTTTTGGCAACTCTCCTGACTTAACGGAGCATCCAACTTGAATGAGCACGAGCCGTGACTAAACTTCATAACAATTTATTCACAAAATCTCTTCAATTGGCTCATAACTTTTTCGTAAATGAATACCAAACCGAGCTAAAGCACTTTAGTTGATAACATAGGTTAATATTATAAGATAGAAATGTGTTTCTTTTTTTTTGTTAAAGAGAAATGTGTTTCTTTAGTTAAGTGTTTTAGCAATTAAATCTTATTAGACTATTTTAGTTATTGTATGTATTTTCATTGGATTAGTTAAATACTTACACTATTATTTTTCAAGAGCTATTCAATATAAACGGTCAATTTGTCTAATGTGACATAGTTTCACGAGTTGACGCACTTTAATGTTATCGTTGATGTATTATGAAAACGGGGCAAAAAGAAGGGTTTTTAGAAGATATAGCTCTTTTCTTTTTTCTTTATCGCGTCCGCAAAAGCAACTCACCATTCTAGTGCAGTTTATGCACATTAGACAATTTGTTAAAGAGAAATGCAACTCATCATTCCAGTGCAGTTTATGCACATTAGACAATTTGTTAAAGAGAAATGATTGATATGATTAAAAACAAGTCTAATCTATATCTAAAACTATGTGGAAACAAGTTATTGCTCTATAAATAAGTGATTAAGTTCGTCTTTTTGATGCAACCTATAAACCCTAACATAAAACCATAAAACATGCCTAATTGTATGCCTAAAATTGTGTGAAAACAGTTTATTGATCGGTGAAGAAGTGGGTCCTTTAACTCTTGGTTGACAAATCATAAAATCATAAAGAGTTTTTTATATCCCCCTACATTATATTCTTACATATCCTCCTTCACACACAATAATATTTTATATTTGGTGAGAGCTAGACGTTTCTAACTTGGTGGGAGCTAGACGTTTCTAGCTTTCACTCTTATAACGAGTGGATATCTTGGCTGTCTAGTATTCGCCTTCCTAAACTCTTGAAGGATCTTGTTACGTGATGTGGTGGCTTGTTTGGAAGTTCAGAAACCGCCTTCTTTTCAGCGATCCCACTTCTAAACCGGATTCCTTATTTGATGATGTGGTCCAAATGTCTTTTTTATGGATGAATAGCAGGTCTAAGTCTCGGTTAAACTGGATTTCTTGGCTTAAAAGCCCCATGTGTATTAGTATGTAATCCTTCTAGCCTCTTGCTAGTTTTCTAATAAAAGTTTTGCCGTTCAAAAAAAAAAGTATACCGCAATTAGTATGCAATTAATAAACAAGAAAGCACCAATTTTTTTTATAAAAAGTAAATAGATAAATAATATATATCTTCGAGACATACTGGAGACAAGAGATGAAGGATTTGGTAAAACTCCATAGCAGCATAGTGTTAGAACCTGTTTGATTTTAGTGAATAAATGTAAAAAAAACCCTTTAAATTTCATAAAAGGTTTATTTAGAGAAATAACGAAATGGTCGTTAGTTTTTAACGGGAAGTGACAAAAAAACCTAAATCGGTTAGAAAAAAAAGTTGGCATCTTTTATGTGCAAGAAACAAAAGTAGAGTATTTTGATTGGAAAAGACGTTAAATTGAGTATCTTTTTGTGCCATTTGACATAAATTATATATGTTGCTGTTCAAACAAAATCTATACGTACCAAATAGTTTGAAATATATGATAAATTCGAAGAAAATAAGTAAATAACTAAAGGAATACATAATGCATAAAAATGTGTTTTCATCATTGAACGTATTTGACATGTTTATAAGCTTGTGGTTTTTAAAACAAGTATCATTATTATCGGTGTTTGTTATGTAACAAAACTGTTGTGAGTGAAAATAAGGGCGGAGCCATAAAGTTATTGTCGAAAGGCATATTTTGATAATTTTAGAAACTTCATTATAAATAATCACATATTTTTTAAAGAGAAATTTACATATATCGCTCTACTTTGATTATTAATTACATATATACCTAAACATGCTTTAAAATCATTATACATTATGCATTCAATGGTTGCGCTAGAAATACACGTGGCCACCCTGCCCTCCTGTCTTCGCTTTTGAGTGAAAATCAATATAGATGGTTTTATTATTTTTTATAAGAGTATTTATTTATTTTGTTCGATATATACTTTTTAGGCTTTTCAAGAAAGGTAACGGGCTTATTGTTGACAGTGTCTTAGTTTAACATTTAGCAGACTTGGTACTAATTGCAAAACACGTTTTGTATTTTTATAACTAAAACGAATTTTAATGTCTAATCTATCTACAACTGTAATCTTCGTACCATTTCAACCAAAACATTTTTATAATTTTCTTTCATTTTTCCTTTGTCTTTTGACTTTAGATAATGTCATTACTCATTTAATATTTTATCTTGGTAAACATCATGATAAATTCCCATATTACGTTCGTGTTTGGACAACATGATAAAGTCAAGATAACATACGTTCAAGTTTGGCTAACATTGAATGATCGACTTGTATGATCACTAATGATTAGAACATGAACAAGCTAAGTACTCCGTAATTTCTGATTCACGGTTGAAAGCTTGTGAACGGTAATTTACCACATTTTTCTTGACACGAGTAGCAATTCCCTAATCGATTATTTTGACTTCAAAAATGTAAAACATTCATATGTTTTAGCATCAAATAAATGAGAAACATTTTGATTTTCTCACATCATATAGAACTAGCAGGGTACCCGCATATTGCGGCGGCAGGTTTCTTGTAATTAACCGGAAAAATACAAAAAGAAAAGGATATCGATCGGGTCCGGTTTACTCATTTTTATAGGTTTTGACCGGTTTTCTCCACTTCGTTTTCAGACGTCTTTTATTTGCTAGCCGAACCGGTGAACACTCATATTCCTGGTTGAACCCGTTGGTTCGGTCTGGCTTTCAAAACTATATATATTAGCATATAAATTGTATAAAGCTTTGTGTGTTTTATTAGTTTTTTTTAACGGCAAATGAAATTTTATTAAAAAGGGGCTAGAAAGAAACTAGCAGACGATATACACGCAAAAACGATCCAACAAACATATTAAATGTGTTGACCAATCAATAAGTATGTGTTTGTGCATTGGTTAATTGTACATATTGCATGAATATTTGTATTATTGAATTTCAGCTTTTTATTGTTTGCATCAAAGTTTGTACAATATGCATAAATAGTTGTATTACTTAATTTTTTGCATTTAATGAGGAGAGTGTGTCTAATTTGCTTTATATATATATACATATATATATGTATATATATATATATATTGGTATTTTCTTTGCAGATTATTTTTTTGTACAGAACCAGTTTTTTACTCATAATAATGCATTATGTACATCAACTTAAGTGACATGATGACATTTTTGTAAAAAATGTAAACAAAAATATCATAAAAATCTGATTGGAAGGGCATTAAAGGAATTTCAAAAATATATTTCTTCTAAAAACTCTCCCATATTTTTAGCCACAAAATCTCAAAAACAAAAACCGTCATATCTTTTAAATAACCTCTCCAAATAATTAGGGCAACAAATCTCCTTCTTTGTTCACTTTCGTCGTCCTTAGTTCTCACACTTCTCTGCCAACCCCTGCGACTTACAAAAACCCACAAAAATTCTTCTACGCAATTTGCGTTCATATCTAGATACTTTGGTACTCTTTTAGAGCTACAATCTTATAGACTGCGAGACTTAAATCACACTTAGCAACAAGCAGTTGATCCGGCTCGAGCTTGTGTGAGACCGTTTTGGATTGTTGCGACAGACCTTTAACTTCAGATCTTATAATGAGACTTAAACCCCTCTTTTTTTGTCGGATACTCTTATAACGCAGGATTATGGTCGCCGAGTTTTCAGATCGCCATACGTGGCCGCCGGATCTGGTTGCTAGTTTTTTAGATCTCCACCGTATGTGACTGTCAGTTTTTCATATCGTCGCCGGATGTGACAGCCGATCTGGTCAAAGTTGTTGGTGGAGGGTCAAGCGGACATGCGTAAGAAGGTAAGCAGATCTAGTGAATCATGTATGTCACTCTGTACATATGTGTTTTATACTGACTATGTAGCAAATCCGAAGAAAGGTCTAATACAACCGCAATGGATACATTTAAACCCACCTGTTTCTATTCTGCATAGTGCGGAGCTATTGAAAAGCCTATACATGATGGTATCAAGTTTCATCGATGTTTTTGTGGTTTTCAGGAAAGTGGAAGGGATGACCTCATGAATGACCTATGTTGTGTGGGCTACTGGGAACATGCACATCGAGTGGGAGGGAATTCTTGTAAGACAAATGCTAATGTATTTCTTTATCACTTTACTATAATTTTTGAACCTTTTATACACACAGTCGTTCAGTATTCATGTAAGAGCCAACTCAAAGTATACGTTGACATGTTTATAAACAGATATATATATATTTATGTATGTTAAACTGATCTCGTTTTGTTCCTTATACCCCTAATGTTGCATACTTTACAACCCATGCTTCTGAGATATTCACTAATACAGCCCACTAGATTGGCTAGCGCAAATTTATATGATTTTCCGAGTCATAAATGGCATATGAAGGGAACGTGACTTCTAATATTTGTCACTATTAGACATAGCAAAGTAACTTTTATTTGTCATCACTGAACTAACAAACTGTTGTTGCGGTTTATTAGTAGATCGGATGCCAAACATAAATTGAATATCTAATATATAAAGTATTATAACTAAGAAGTACCAGATCTGAAAAGTATGTGTGCTTATTACAATAAGTCATTAAATTTGTTTATTTTCTTTCTGTTTTTCTTTTATATATTCTACTCAACTGATTTTCTACATTGACCTCACCATGATGGTTTGTAAGAAAATGAAATTTACGATCAGTTGTCCGACTCATCAAATGTTACACTATCCTTCTAGAGAACACCTATGTGACAATACCATATGAAGACATGAAAAATGCTTGTCTTATGTCTTCGGCTCTGGTCCACTCGCAGCAAACATATTATATATCTCCACCTAGGTACATACTTGTAACCGACTCGACTCGAAACTTTTTTAGCCTCAAGTTAGATATGATATTGTCCAATCATTGACTTGAAATACTTCCCTATAAAACGAGCATAAGTTTGAACTCCACATATCATTACTTATGTAGAATGGCTATCAGAGCTATAAACCATTCTTTAATAAACCACTGAAACATTTATGATTATATTCAATTTCTTTGTATTTCCATTTATTTCTACGAATTGCTGTAGATCTATATATTTTTTTTACCTGAACGTCTTACTATGCCAGGACGCGAGGGAGGAGCTGATGATGAAAGTTCAATTGAGTTAGTGATAAGGTACGTATATGTTTTATATGTTAATTTAACATGCGTGAAAGCGTGCATATATGTTTCCCGGTTGGTATAAAATCCATGAAATGGTGGACATATATGTTAGGGAAGCTCAAATAGAAAGATGTACGCATATATGTGTAAAATTATAAATACAAGTTTGCTAGTTGTTAATGATAAAAAAATAACCATTTTCTTCGTAATTTCAGTTATTCAACATGTTTGAGAAAGATCGAGATTGGAGAGCATGCCTAGTATATGTTATAGCGCAACGTGCACAAATGTTTTTGAAGCTGCAACAGCCTTTATCAGAGTGGTTGGCTCACATTTGGCTAAGGTATGGTTATCAGCTGCTAATTTGGCTGTTGTTGAATGGCTTTGTTAGTTGTAAATTAGCGTCTATATGACATTCTATTTTTGTAGATTTATGCAAGAATTTGTAAAGAAACAATAATTCTTTCACATTCAGTTGATAAGATGAATTCACACACGGTATAGTCTTATATTCACCTTTGGGTCTTTCATTCTTTAGCTTAAAAGTGAAAGTAATGAATGGCCTCCGTTCAGTCTTTCTGATTGTTGCTCTGTTTTTTTCAGATTGATCATTTTGTTGATATTATTGCGCAGCTTAAGAGGTCTAAAACATATCAGCTTCTTTCTAATACAATTCAGTCTTACGTTGGTATGTTTATAGTTGTATTTTGGTTATGTGCTTATAACATACCTGCTTAGACTGAAATTGTGCTGTTGTTGAATGGCTTTGTTAGTTGTATATTAGCGTCTATATGACATTCTATTTTTGCAGATTTCTACAAGAATTTGTAAAGAAACAATAATTCTTTCACATTCAGTTGATAAGATGAATTCGCACACGGTATAGTCTTATATTCACCTTTGGGTCTTTCATTCTTTAGCTTAAAAGTGAAAGTAATGAGTGGCCTCCGTTCAGTCTTTCTGATTGTTGCTCTGTTTTTTTCAGATTGATCGTTTTGTTGATATTATTGCGCAGCTTAAGAGGTCTAAAACATATCAGCTTCTTTCTAATGCAATTCAGTCTTAGGTTGGTATGTTTATAGTTGTATTTTGGTTATGTGCTTATAACATACCTGCTTAGACTGAAATCATTCTTCGATTTGTACAGACCGTTACTAGTAATGTTCAAGATAAAAGGTAATTTATATTGTATCCATCCTGGAATCTTGTATATCATGTGCCAAGTTCCAAGTTTCGCTAAAATGCTTAGACATTTTATGGATGAAAAAAAATGCAGAGCTGCAGAAACAAAACTGCTCTTGTGCAATATTGTCAATGAGCAAGCAAAGTTGCAGCTAATGCATATCAAGCGAGAGAGGCTGGTAACAAATGAACCCACATTTATTAATAAAAGACTACCTGTGTTTTTTATTTCTTTTTTGTTGTTGTTGTTTTTATATATTTGTTTTAGTGAAGATCATTCAATCATAATGATAGGCGGCATGAGATGAAGATGATCAATGGATGGATGTACTTGTGTTTTTAGAAGTCTTGCACATATGTTCTCGAGCATCGTGCATATATCTTTTTTGGAGTGTACTCGTATTTTCTAACAATTTGATTAGATTGTGAAGTGTGCATGTATGTTCTATGAAGAGTGCATGTATGTTCTACAAAGAGTGCATACATGTTTTTGAATCTCTTGTACATTTGTACTTAACAATATACATTTGTATTTGAATTATATTTTATTTGATATCAAATTTTGTGTATTCTACTTATATTTTGGTTTTTTATAATTTAGAAATTACATGTATATGTTCATGTTTTTGGTTATAAAATTCAAAGATTAAAAAATGTACATTAAAAATATATGTGCAATTACCATTTTAAATAAAAAAAGTTTGATGGCTAAACAATGTTATGCAAGAAACATATGTAAATTTACAGTATTTACAAAAAACATATATGCACCTGTTTTGTTTTTCGAAAACATGCATGTAAAAAAAATTAATTTAAAAAAATATTTTATAATTTTTTCAAACATTATAAGGCTTAAAAAATGAATTTTTATAAAAATAAAATTAAATAGAAAGGTAAAAATGTGTTTTACTAATATGCCCTTTTGGATTAGATAAAAAGAAATAATAATACTAAATTCTCATTGGTCCAAATTAGTTCTGTATGTTCTGTACAAAAAACTGGTTCTGCAAAGAACGGTCCCCTATATATATATATATATATATATATAGTCACAGTTACAATTAGTTATGTCAAAAGCAAGTCATATTCATAAGCACAATTTTAATGATAAAAGAACATATCAAAGTTTTCATAAAATAACACAACTTCAAAAGAGTCTTGTTGCATTAAAGCACATATCTAAATAGTTCAATTAAAAAAAATATGCAACCAATCATTTTATAAAGTATGAATCATGCATTCACCCTAAAACATGTAAAAACAATAAAAATAGAGGTCCGCGAATACTCAAGAGAAGGATTTTTATAAGTTAGCAAATAGTACTAGTAATTCATAAAATCATAGTTAGTTTTAAAAAAAATTCATAAAATCATAGTAAAATTATTCATAAGATAGTAATAAAACATCGCATACGATATAGTCATGCATTTCACCCCAATACGTTCAAAACGATAAAAAGAGGGGTTGCGTAAACTCACCTCAAAAGAAAAGACGGATGTAAATGGCTCAGATGAAAACGAAAGCTCGGAACCCAACGCGCTCGTACCTTCCAGCTACGACCTAGGACAATAAAAAGGGTTCTATTTAGACTCTAACGATATGGCCAGACTCGATACAAATCTATTTATTAAGTTTTTTTAAATTTTATGGCGTGTGCTACTTGCGGCTATCTATGAAAATTATCAAATATGTCCTTATTTTATAGTTTGATCGAGAGCCCATTTACCCAAGTTAATTATTGTTAAAAAAAATCACTTCTGATATGTCATGATATAATGTCTTAGGTATTTGTAGGAATTTTTATAAATTTTTCCTAAGTGTTTAACATGCTCAAATAGCCATGACACGACTTATGGTCAATTCTGGACACCTCGACTTGCACTGATGATAAAATAGGTTTAAAAGTGAACCTGATTTCTAGGTTTGACGCGACATGTAATTTATACCTCAAATTAGTTCCATGATCATTTTTAGACCGCAACATGCAAGCATGAGTGATTTGTACCAAAAATAAGTAGCTTAACCAAAACTAATAACGGAACTGTTTTGACACTTCATCTCGTTTCGATCATAAAATATTAATTTTTTTTGTTTATAAATGCAAGGCCAATGAGGTTTTGTAGATAAAACATATATCTAACTCTGAGATTTGGATTGGATGAAAAATCTTTTATTATGACCAAGTTATGCATGACATAAAGTGACTATATTTTTCTGAGTATCAAAGACAGTTTTGACACTTGAGTTTGTTTGACCAGTTTGGAAGACTAAATGAAGTGATCGTTATGAAAATCTTACATGGTTGGAAAGGTCTTTTATTGTACTTAGTTCTAGATTCAACAATAACCCAAAAAGACCTAATTATGAGTTAGTTATGACCCTTTGAACACGACACATAAAATCAGTCTACATTTCCAAGTTGACACCTTTGTCTTGCAAACGTATTTTGACCAAATTTTATTTATTTTCAGAAGGTGTTATCATAATCGTTGAAAAGATATTTTAAAGTAGTTATATTTGGAATCAAGAAACACTCAAAAAGCTATTTTTATGCCCAAGTTATAACTCTAACAAGGTGACACTTTCAAAATTACAACTCACTATTTAGGGTTTTTATCTAATCTTTCATGCAACATTCTTACCCAAACATCCCCAAACGACTCAAGTAACCCTTAAACCTCCTTAAACGAACTTGAAGACAATGGGTGGGCAAACGAAGGATTCAATGATGTTGTCCTTAGATACTTGGGAGGAATGTGGGTAATGTTGATGTTCAAATCGATGGAAGAAAAATATATTTTCAAATTAAACGTTGGGATTGGCTCATGGTTTTCAAAGATCATTCAAACTACCCATGATTTCATTGTCGATGGTCGAGTTGCTTGGGTGGAGGTAGAGGGGATTCCTTCAAAAAAATTGCATCCAAATGGGGATCCTTCTTGAGTGCTGATAATTCAGAGGAGGACTGCTACCACAGCAAGAGATTATGCATCCTTACTGCAGCTAAAGATAACATTATGGAGACTATCAAGATTACCTTTAAAGGTAAATCTTATTGGTTGCGAGTTAAGGAAGTTACAGGATGGTACCCAGATTTCGATGAGTAAGGTGAAGATGTAAGTGAATCTGATGACGACAACGACGGTATGGAACAAAAAGCGAACATAATCGATAATGATGAAGAGTCCCTAAATGATGAGGATATCAATGAAGTCTCTGAAACAATATTTGAAGATGGGAAGGATAAAAACATAGGGGTTGAGGTGTCTTTTGGTAACCTTGAAATTCAATCAGAGGATCGTTTCAATTTATACCCGTTACTTGTAAAGAAAAAAGGAGAGAACTTGAAAGATACTAGTAATAGTGCGAGCTTGAAATTCCCACCCGGATTTACTCCAAGTTCGGAGGAAAAGAGTGTGTTCAACAGAGGCAATAAGGAGATACATAACGATGGACCGAACGGGATGGAAAGAGACCAGTGGACGACAATCATGACGGGCTTGAGCAATCATATGCGATGAATAAAGGCACGGAATCAGTAGGTTCTGGTTGCACTAAAAAGGACTATTCATGCATTCTGGAGGTTCTTTATTACACGTGATGGACGAACTGATAAAGGTAGGACAAACAATGGGATATAAAATGGACGGATGTATGAAAAACATTGAAGAGATAGTTGAATCGCAAGAGTTGATGATGCCTTCACGATCGAATTGTAGGCTCTAAATGTTCAAGGCCCATGCCCAAAAGGCCAAAAAAGATTGAGGTTAAGGAGTTATTTGGATGTGTCGGTGAATAAGGTTACTTTTTCTTACTTTACAGGAAACAAAGATGGAATCCATTGATTTGTTTGATATCAAAAGGTGTTGGGGGAATTTTACTTTCGATTATGCTCACAGTAATTCGGTTGGTAACTCTGGTGGAATTCTATGTGTGTGGGATACTAATTCGTTCAAGAAAAATAATGTTACAATCTCGAATTATTTTGTAATGATCAGAGGGGGAGGATTAGTAATGGAAATAAGCTTCTAATCATCTCGGTTGTATGCTCCTCCAAGAATTACTTAAAAGCAAAGCTTTTGGATTACATTGGTCATGCTATAGATAGTTGGAAAGGCGAAGTTATCATAATGGGGGATTTCAAAGAAGTTCGCTATAAAAATGAAAGATTCGGATCCATCTTCAACGTCCAAGGGGCGAATGCTTTCAATTGGTTCATCGGAAAGGTGGGATTAGAGGAGGTTCCGTTAGGAGGTTGTACTTTCACATGGTGTCACAAATCGGCATCCAAGATGAGTAAACTCGATCGGTTCTTTATTTCGAAAGTCTTTAATCTATGTTACTAACATTTCCGGATCATTTGGATGATTTCTATACGGACCATCGTCCACTTTCCTTCGTAATCTTCATTTGATATGGCCCTAACCCGTGTTGGGTTGTTTTTTCCATTATTGGCTAGAAGTGGATGGGTTTGATAAGCTGGTCTCGGATACTTGGCAAGAACCTTTAGAGGTTGGGCCTAATCATATGCTTAACTTGATGAATAAACTCAAGAATTTAAAGAAGATTCGTACTTGGAATAAAGAGCGTCAAAAATTTAAAAGCAGCAAACCGACGTTACTAAGCGATCTAGCAGAAGTGGATCAAATCATCGATAAAGGTAATGCCCCGGATGAAATTATTGACAAGAGAATTGTGATTATACAGTCCCTTCAAGAGTTAAACAAGCACAAATCGATGGAAATGGCACAAAAAGCTAAGATAAAATGGGCGATCGAAGGAGATGAGAACTCGAAATACTTTCATGGTATTCTCAATAAGCAAAGAAGTCGTTCGGCTATTCGTGGGGTTTTGGCTTCTGGTAATTGGATTGAAAATCCCATTCTAGTTAAACACGAATTTCTTAACCACTTTAAACACAGATTCGAGAGGCCTAATAAAACTCGGCCTTCTATTACCATGAATTTTCCACGTCACCTGAATAGTGTTCAACAATCTGACATGGAAGCCGATGTGACGACTGACGAGATTAAAAAGGCGGTGTGGGAATGTGGGAGTGACAAGTCGCCAGGACCAGATGGCTTCTCTTTCGGGTTCTATAGGCACTTCTGGTACATTATTCAAGAGGATGTCGTGGCAGCGGTAAGACACTTCTTTCATTCTGGTACCATTCCTAAAGGATGTAACTCATCCTTCATCGCATTGATCCCAAAGATCCCTGATGCAAAAATGGTCAAAGACTTTCGTCCGATAAGTTTAATTAGCAGCTTATACAAAATCATTGCCAAGATATTGGCAAACCGGTTGGTGACGGTTTTAGGGGATCTCATTAACGAGGTTCAATCAGCTTTCGTGGCCGATCGTCAAATTCTGGACGGTCCGTTTATTCTAAATGAACTCCTACAATGGTGTAAGCTGAAGAAAAAACAATCTTTCATATTTAAGATTGACTTTGAAAAAGCTTTTGATTCGGTTCGATGGGACCATTTAGATGAGGTTCTCAAAAAGTTTGGCTTCGGAGATAGATGGTGCAGGTGGATCAGCGAATGTCTTCGGTCCTCTTGGGGATCGGTTCTTGTGAACGGTAGTCCCACAGAAGAATTTCAATTCTTTAAGGGGCTTAAACAAGGTGACCCTCTTTCTCCTTTTCTATTTATTTTGATCATGGAAAGTCTTCATCTATCTTTTCAGAACTTAGTTGAGACTGGTATGTTTAAAGGTGTGGCTTTAGACTCTTCGACGATTATATCTCATATGTTCTACGCGGACGATGCGGTTTTTGTGGGTCAATGGGATAATTCAAATATCAAAACGGTTACATATGCTTTAAAATGTTTTGAAAAGGCTTCGGGTTTACGAATCAATATGGGAAAGAGTAAGATTATGGGCATTGCTGTAAATGATGAAAAGGTGAACCAAGTTGCTCACAGAATTGGTTGCGGTATTCTTAAAGTGCCTTTCACCTACCTTGGCTCGAAAGTAGGGGGTTGTATGTCCCGTTCTCAAGCTTGGTCTGATGTTATTGCTAAAATGAACGCTCGTCTCTCGAAGTGGAAAATGAAGACTTTATCAATTGGAGGTAGACTAACTCTCCTCAAGTCCGTGTTAGGGTCGATGTCGATTTATCATATGTCCATTTTCAAGGTCCCTATGGGGATCCTTTGTAAGATGGAATCTATCAGAAGTAGATTCTTCCATGGGATCAATAAGGATGGCAACAAAGCGGTTTGGGTGAATTGGAATAAAGTTTTGGCGGCTAAAGTCAAAGGTGGCCTCGGGGTCTCTAGCTTGTATGCTCTAAATAGAGCCCTTCTCTTTAAATGGATTTGGAGATTCACTACACACAAATCATCTTTATGGGTAGGTTTTCACCGCTTTTCATGGAATGTAAGGATAACATAGCTCCCATTTGTAGAAATTTTAGGTACGAATCCTTGTAGAGGGACATTGTTTTGGTATGGATGACATTAATATACAAGGAGCAGATTACGTTCTTTCATCATAAAAAGATTGGTAATGGCTCGCGATATAACTTTGTAACTTCCGAGAATTTTCGAATGTAGTATGACGATGTCAAATCTTTGACTTTTTAGGGTTGGCTTGACTTATAGACGATTCTATCTAAAATCAGTTTCAACGATCGGACTCTAAAGCAATTTGTCGTGGAATGACATTTCTGACTACTTTTTAGTTTTTGCCCGAGACACTGAAACGAGCGAAAAGGGCTAAAAAAACAGCAACGCAAACATTATTCGAACAATATACAACCGGACACACAAAACACAATATAAATGTGTGTTTAGTTATCAGTCATTTATTTAATAAAAATATTAAATAAATTAAATCATCATTTTTAATTAAAAAGGTTTTTGAAAACGCGTACTAATTCGAGTTGAAATCCAAGTTTTTATTTCAGACGAGCGAAAAACGGTCACATAATGTATAAACAGATATTTTAGTTAATGTATTAAAATATTTCTGTAAATATTATCAAATAACTACTCATTTTTATCAGATAAATGATTATAAAAACAAATGCGCAGTTTTTTTTTCTCGAGATTTGATGCGTTAAGTCGCTCAAATGAGTCCCGAACCGATATTTATAAAAGTATAATAAAAATGTTACACTTTTAACCCCCCAACTATTATAACTTTTCATTTTAAATTTATATATATATAAACTTATACATCTTTTTCATTTCATTTCCATCTTTTACACACACACACTCTATTATTCTTTCCATCCCACCTTTTCTCCGGCGAGCTCACGCCGCGGCCACCACCCACCACCGCGGAAAACTTTTCCGGCGGGATTTTTCCGGCAAGTCCAAAAGGCTCCCCTCTTTTAATTTTGTGGGTCCGATCTACTCGATCCCCACTACCACTCTCTCTCACGCAGCATTTCCCCCACAAACTAACACAGCCGGAATCCCCACCACCTTAACACCATCTACATATATCATCATCATCAATCACCATCTGTTTTACCAAACGAGGGTGCGTTGGTTTGTGGGTCTGAGGTCACCAAGAAGGGTGCGTGTGGGTTGTGTTATAAACAACCAACAACCAAGAAGGGTGCGTTTTGGTTCGAGTATAGCACCGCAAAGGGTGCGGTTGTTTGTCGACAGCCACCCAAAAGGGTGTGTTTGGTCCGGGTTAAGATACCACAGCCGTCGGGTCGGGTTGTTAATACCACTCGGGTGCGTAGGGTTTGTTGTGTCGGGTTGGGTCGGGACAGCGGGGGTGTGTTTGTTGGGTTTGGCTAGGGACAGCCGGGGCATCGGGGTGTTTGTTTGGCTGTCGAAAAGCCGGGACAGCCGAGGGGCTGTCGGGGTTGGGGTGTATAGAAACAAGGGTGCGTTTGCTTTTATATCCGAGTAGGGTGCGAGTGGTTTGTTGAAAACGAACAGGGTGTGTTTGTGTTGGCTGTGGGACAGCCGGGGTCGGGTCGGGCTGTGGGACAGCCGGGGTGAGTTGGGTTTTGGCACCGGTTAGGGTGCGTTTGGATTGTGACAGCCGCACCACTCGGGTGCGTAGGGTTTTGTTATAAGCACCTTTAGGGTGCGTGGGTTGGGTTCACAGCCGCACGGGGTGTGCCGGGTTGGGGTTACAGCCGAGAGGGGGTTTGGTTGGTAAGACAGCCAGGGTGCGTTTGGTTTTATTATAACAAAAGGGTGTGTTTGATTTAGACAGAAACGCACAAGGGTGCGTTTGGCTGTCAGAATAGCCTAAGGGTGCGTTTGGCTTAACAGCCACGCACAAGGGTGCGTTTGGCTGTCCATCAGCCGGGGTGCGTCGAGTTGTGTGTTGACACCAAAATAAAGTGAGTTTGTTTAACGCGAAAATATATAAATTGTTTCATTTAATCGATTTATATATATGTGATAAATCCGGTATAACTTGCGCGGTCTAGTTAAAATATGAAATAAATATTGAAACGAGACTGATATTAATGTATAAGTGATATTAGACCCATTTGAGACGAGATTTGGACTAAAAATGGACTTTAGTGCCTTTATGAAACGGATAATATAAAACAGAAAATAGAACGTGGGATTCGAAATTCGAGACTTTGATAAGTTAGACTTTGGTTTACAAAATATAACAATGGTATTTTGACGGACGTTTTGATATAAAATGGGACTTCTAACTCCCAATAACGAGAATACTGGATGATTAAGAATATTTTACACTTTAGTTATAAAATAGGTTTTTTTAATATAAATATTATAAATGGACAGATTTATTAATTAATTGTTTTGTGCATTTCGAGTCCGTTTCAGCCTTCGCGAACTCGAAATGTTGTTCGTATTGGCATTTTTACTTTGCCAGCGAGGCTTTTAAGCTTTAAAATATTAGAGATAAGTTTATATTGGACAGAAAATAGTTATATTAAAATTATACTCAGGGTTATCCGGTTTAATGAAGCGCAAGTGGATTTCTCATCAATGTATATTGAACTGCATTCATATAAAATTATGTGATGATTTGTGGTAAGATGTAAGCTATCGTTTGATCGTATTTATTAACGGGTTTATTAATCGAGCGACATAAATTATAGTCGTGGTCTGAGATGTTGCAGATTCAGTGTGATTTATTTGGATTAATTGATTCTTAGTCTTTAATTCAATGTGAGTTCATAGCCTCGCTTTTCTATTTTGAATGTTTATAACCGCGAGGGGGATACCATGCTTGTCTACAAAAATCTGATATTTGGTTTATTCTCCTATTACAATGTGATGGTTTTTAATGGATTTTGTGAGTTTTAGCCCCATGTTTTAATGGTTTTACATATATTTGTGAGATGATGTGTGGTTGAACTTTGCTTTTTTACAATATGCATTTACAGGATTGTTTACGAATGGTTTTCTATACTTTTGCTTGTTCGCTATGGATAACATTATTTGAATTTCATTTTTGGACACAAATGCATATTACAATTGAAATAATTCGGATTAGCTTTGGCTAATTGAAACTGATAGCTATAAAACTACTGCCGGCGTTTCTTGAGGGGAACCGGTAACGGAGTACATATTTTTTCATTACGGCCCGGGTGTCTTGGAGGGACACCGGTAAAGGGGTATTTACGCATTTACATTACTGACCGGGGTTTTGGACGGGGACACGGTAACGGGAGTTTTATACGCATTTAGTTGTATCGCTGACCCAATATTTGGTAATAAAAGGTCTACGTCACAGCGATGAACTGTAACACTTGGAGGGTGAGCGCGAAGTTATGAAATTAGTTCTTTTCGGATGTGGATCCTTGTTCGGGTGGTATTATCGATCACTTGGTAAACGATCATTATAGATCTATTCGGGATTGACAACCCCAGTTCGGGTGATTAGCTACCTCTCCTGGTAACGAACGTCGTATTAACATGTCGGATCATTGTTGGGGATTACAGGGCCCCCCGACACATACATACTTGGAACATTTGGTGAAATTAATCTGTCTTGCATTTACTTATAAAAACATCTTGGGATTTTTACATAGTACTTGTGATTTACAGTGGATTTAAATCATTTTATTTAAACTTTTTATTGAACTCACCAACTTTAATGTTGACACTTGTAAGCATGTTTTTCTCAGGTGGATTAGATGCTTGGACATATTTGATGTGCATTGGAGTATTTATCATTCAAGCTTTTCATTGTGATGCATAATTATGGACTAATTGTATTATTAAAGTTCAGATTTTTATATGAATTAACAAATGTTATTATTCAAACGTCACCTTGAGGTCCGTTCTCTTGTAGATCTATTGCTGTGTATTACGATGTAAACACCCATTTGGTATTCCGCCTGCGTTGTAAGTGATTTTGGGGGTGTTACAGATTGTATCAGAGCAATGGTTATAGAGGAACTAGGTTGCATAATTTTACCTAGACTATAACCGTTTTCACAAAATAATATGCATCACAACAAAACATTTTCAAGTGACATATCGCTACTTGCCTTATGTGCTTACATTTAGTGTTGAATTAAGTGCTTCGTGGCATACTATTTATGATATATATATGCTTGCCTTCTTCGCGTATATCGTACGCATTATTTATATAAGTGTTATTTTTTACTAATTTTCCGGAGCGTTTCTTAAGACATTGTGTGTTGCACAGTGGTTCATTTATATGACAGAACATGGTGAGTTGCACATTGTCTATTTTGTTCTCAGACTTTGTAAGTTAATACAATGGTCTCTAAGATATTATTTTTCTTCATAACTTTATATAACATCGTATTACGCGAAAGCCGTTATAATTTTGTTACATGGAATTATGTATGAATTTAAGTTTAAAAGTATTGTTATAGGCGGGAATTGTAATATGTGGGATTGATTTGTATAATTGCCTATTTTAACAAAAGCCCGTCACATCTGTTACACGGGATTGTGTTATGTATCTAAGTTTGCAAGTTTGTATAGGCGGGGATTGTATATAGGAGGATCGATTTGGTAATACTATATGATTTGTTTATAGTGTTCTTTTCTTATTTACTCTATACAGGGTATTCATTAATTATCTTGAACTTTTTTTGAGCTCGCCTGAAGTTTTCTTCTTCCAGCTTTCTAAAGTAGTGTTTAAATATCACTCGTCCAATTATCTGTGAATCACAGGCATCGTCCATGGGACTTACTTTTTTTTTAAACCCGTTGATGGGTATGAGAGTACGCGTTTTGCTCCGGGTAGTATTTAGTGGATGTTTTTATCTTGTGTTTTAAAAGGTTGGGTACGCTTCTTCAGTTATATTTAAATAAATGTATAGATACCGAACCATTAAGTTTTTCTTTTCTTAATTACTTAAATGTTGGACGCTCTTTATGTATAATAAGTAATTATAAATAAGTGGGTTAATGGTATCCGTTACTTGACACGGTATGAACTGAATCGTTTTTCATTTTTTTTATAATAATTATTTTGTGTATTCTTCACTTTCTTTATTTCTCTTTTTATCTTTTTATATTCTTTTTTTCGAGAATCCGTTAAAAAGGTTTGGAAGCACAATAGTGTCTTGCCACTCCGCATAAATCTTAAGGCCTCATTTGGAGCTACCTTATCTCATTCTTAAGTTATTACTTATGACATTGCAAGTCCTTGAAATCACGAACTGTCTGTGGAGCTAACAGACTGAGTGCAATATCCCGTCACCATTTGTTATAGTATTGACGTTATGGTCACTGTTGTTGGGTCCTGGAGCGGTCCCGACTGATACAACCTTATCCAATAGGTTATGCAACTCCCCTTAAACGAGATAAACACCTATCGACGAAACAGATAGTTGGACTATTCATTTCGGGCACTCTTGTAGGAAGTCGGTAGGTCGCCAGGTTCATCCTAGTACTGACAAGAACTGCAAGTTGAGCGTGCTTGCGTGAGAGTAGCACTGGTTTGGTGACACTGCGAAGCCCCATATGCTAGGAACACAAATGAATAGTGGTGAGCATGAGGGCAAAGCAGACAATATTGTGGTCTGAGTAAGCGGGATGTTCGAGTAAGAGCGATACCAGTGGTGTTAGTATCAATCATAAAACTTGTGACGATATTTTTTCAAAAAATTTTCTACCTTGATTGGATTATATATCCTGGTCAACTTAGCAAACTTTTTGGTATGTTGAGAAGTGTCGAAAACATCTAAACTTGCTGAGAGAAAAGCTATCATCGTCTTGCTGTAGAAAACGTTTATCAGATTTTAATAAACCTGTTCTGGGTCACACATTCGGATAACACATAATTTAATCTCGGACGAGGATTTCTTAAGGGTTGGTACTGTAACATCCGCAGAATTTTCAGAATTTAGTTGACGATGTCAATCTTTGTCTTTTTAGGGTCTGGCCTTGACTTATAAGAACGATCATTCTAAATCACGTTTTCACGATTCGGAATCTAAAGCAATTTGACGTGGGAAATGAAATTCATGACAATTTTTAGTTTTGCCCGAGAACCTGGAATGAGCCGAAAGGCTAAAAAACAGCCTCACGCAAACAATTAAGCTCGAACAATATACAACGCGGGAACACAGAAACAATTATATTTGTTTTAGTTATCATTATATATTTAATAAAAATATTAATAAATTAATCAACCATTTTTAATTAAAGCGTGTTTTGAAAACGACGGATTATTCGAGTTGAATTTCCATTATTTATTGCAGACGGAGCGAACACCGGCGCGCACAAATTGAATATCAGATATTTTAGTTAATGTTTAAATATTTCTGAAATAGTATCAAATAAATACTCATTTTTTATCAGAAATTTGATTATTAAAAACAATGGCGCAAGTTTCGAGATTTGAATGTTGTTTAAGTCGCTCAAATGGAGTCCGAACCGTTATTTATTAAGTATGATAAAAATGTTACAACTTTTAACCCCCAAACTATATAACTTTTCATTTTAAATTTATATATATATATAAACTTATACATCTTTTTCATTTCATTTCCATCTTTTACACACACAAAAACTTATACAACTCATCTCTCCCTCCCACCTTCTTCTCCGGCGAGCTCCCCAGCCGCCGGCCACCACCCACCACCGCCGGAAAACTTTTCCGGCGGGATTTTTCCGGCAAGACCAAAAAGGCTCCTCGTGGGCCGATCTACTCGATCCCCACTCATTCTCTACGCAGCCTTTTCCCACCACCAAAAATACCCCAGCCGGACTTCCCCACCGCCATATTCCCATTATCTTCATAATCATCTTCACCATCATTTTTTTCAAACGTAGGTGCGGTTGGTTTGTGGGTCTGAGGTCACCAAGAAGGGTGCGTGTGGGTTGTGTTATAAACAACCAACAACCAAGAAGGGTGCGTTTTGGTTCGAGATAGACCGCAAGGGAGGGGCGCGTTGTTTGTCGACAGCCACCCAAAAAGGGTGTGTTTGGTCCGGGTTAAGATACCACAGCCGTCGGGTCGGGTTGTTAATACCACTCGGGTGCGTAGGGTTTGTTGTGTCGGGTTGGGTCGGGACAGCGGGGGTGTGTTTGTTGGGTTTGGCTAGGGACAGCCGGGGCATCGGGGTGTTTGTTTGGCTGTCGGAAAAAAGCGGGTCAGCCGGGGAGCTTCGGGGTTGGGGTGTATCAGAAAACAAGGGTGCGTTTGCTTTTATATCGAGTAGGGTGCGAGTGGTTTTGTTGAAAAAAGAACAGGGTGATGTTTGTGTTGGTGTGGACAGACGGGGTCGAAGTCGGGCTGTGGACAGCTGGGTGAGTGGTTTTGGCACCGGTTAGGGTGCGTTTGGATTGTGACAGCCGAACCACCGGGTGCGTAGGTTTTTGTTATAAGCTCCTTTTAGGCGTGCGTGGGTTGGGTTCACAGCTGCACGGGGGTGCCGGTTGGGTTACAGCCGTGAGGGGTTTGGTTGGTTAAGTCTGCCAGGGTGATGTTTGGTTTTATTGCAATAAACTAAAGGGGTGTGTTTGATTTAGACATGAAACGCACAAGGGTCGTTTTGGATGGTCGAATAGCCTAAGGGGGCGTTGGCTTAACAGCCACGGCACAAAGGGTGCGTTTGGTTGTCACTTCGCCGGGGTGCGTCGAGTTGTGTTGTTGACACGAAATAATGTGATTTGTTTAACGCGAAAAATATATAAATTGTTTCATTCTATCGTTATATATTATGTGAGAAATCAGTATATCTTGGGGCGGTCTAGTTTAAATATTGAAATAAATAATTGAAACGTGATGATATTGAATTGTATAAAGTGATATTTAGACCCATTTGAGACGAGATTTGGACTAAAAATGGACTTTAGTGCCTTTATGAAACGGATAATATAAAACAGAAAATAGAACGTGGGATTCGAAATTCGAGACTTTGATAAGTTAGACTTTGGTTTACAAAATATAACAAATTATATTTTGACGGACGTTTGACCATAAAAGGACTTCTATTCCATAACGAGAAACTGGATCGAATCAGAATATCTCTTTAGTTATAATATGTTATTTTTTAATAATGTTTAAAAATGACATATTTAGTCAATTAAATGATTTGATCACTTTCGAGTCCGTTTCAGCCTTCCGGCGAAACACGAAAGTTGTTCGTAATGGCATTTTACTTTGCCGCGAGGCTTATCAGCTTTAAATATTAGAGATAAGTTATATTGGACAGAAAATAGTATATATTCAAAATATACTCAGGGTTAAGGTTTAAAGACGCGCAAGTGAATTTCTCATCACATGTATATATGAATGCATACATATATAAAAATATGTATGATTTGTGTCAACGAGTACGCATCGTTTGATAGTATTTATACGGTGTAGTATTAATCGAGCGGAATATTTATTGGTCGTGGTCTGGAGATCGTTGCAGATTCAGTGTGATTTATTGGATTAATGTTCGTGGTCCCGTTAATCAATGTGAGTTCATAGACTCCTTTTCAAATCTTTTGAATGTTTTATCTAAACCCGCGAGGGGCGATACAGTTGTCTACAAAATCTTATATTTGGTTATCTTATAACAATGTGATGGTTTTAAAGGATTTTGTGAGTTTATAGCCCCATGTTTTACTGGTTTTACATATATTTGGGGTGAGAACATGCTTGTTTACAAATGCATTTACAGGATTGTTTACGAATTGGTTTACATACTTATTTGCATAGTTCGCTATGGGATACATTATTTGACTTCATTTTTTGTGTCTCAAATGAATACTTTACAATGAACTATTTCGGGATTAGCTTTAGGCTATTGAACAGTTAGCAATTAATACTACCTGTCGGGTGTTCTTGGAGGGGACACCGGTAACGGGAGTACATATTTTTACATTACTGCCCGGGTGTTCTTGGAGGGGACACCGGTAACGGGAGTATATACGCATTACATTACTGCCCGGGTGTTCTTGGAGGGGACACCGGTAACGGGAGTATATATACATTATTTGATATCCTCGCCAAATTAGGTAATACAATGTATACGTCACAGCGTCTAACTGTAAATCACTTGGAGGTGAGCGCGAATGTTATGAAATTGATCTATTCGGATGTGGAATCCCTGTTCGGGTGATTAGCGAATCAATTGGTAAACGGACATTATACGTCTATTCGGGTTGACAACCCCCGTTAGGGTGATTAGCTACACCAGGTAAACGAACGTTATTAACATGTCGGTTTTCCATTGTTGGGATTACAGGGCCCCCGACAATACACTTGGAAACATTTTGGTGTCATGACATCTGTCATGCATTACTTATAATCATCTTTGGGATTTTTACATAGTACTGTGATATACAGTGGATTACATTTATATTTAAACTAATCTATGAATCCACCAATCTTTATTGTTGACACTTGTAAGCCAGGTTTTTTCTCAGGTGGATTAGATGCTGGAACTTTTTGATGTGCTTGGTAGTCTTTAAATTCAAGTTTTCATTGTGATGCAAATTATGGGACAAATGTATTATTATATTTCGATTTTTATTGTATTAACAAAATGTTATTTTTCAAACGACACTAGAGGTCGTTCTCTTGTATCTATTGATGTGTGTTACTCGATGTAACACACCCTTTTGTGTATGCGCTGCGTTGTAAGTGATTTTTGGGGTCGGATACTAACTTCTGGGAGGATTCTTGGAATGGTTTTTCGCCGCTAAACATTCAATACCCTAGATTATTCGCGCTGGAGACCGACAAACAAATAAAGGTAGCAGACAAGCTTAATCACCCAAATCTGTTTTTCTCTTTTCGCCGAGATCCTAGAGGTGGTGCGGAGGCCTCCCAACTTGGTAATTTAACGTCACAGCTGGAAGGTGTGACTCTCGGTATTTCTTCGGACAGATGGGTCTGGTCATTGGTTGGTACAGGTGAGTTCTCGGTTGCTTCCGTTAGGAAGCTGATCGACGACATCAGGCTTCCAGAAGTCTCTTCGCAATCTAGGTGGATAAAAGAGGTTCCCATTAAGGTAAATGTTCTATCCTGGAAAGTAAGACTAGACGGTTTACCTACTCGCCTCAACATCTCTCGTAGAGGCATAGATATTCCCTCTATCCTATGTCCCATATGCGATCGTGAGGTTGAATCTGTGAGTCACTTGTTTTTCAAATGTCATGTTGCAACCGATATCTTCAAAAAGATATGCCGCTGGTGGAATGTTGATTTTGTGGATATCAAGTCATACGACGACTGGTTTTCGTGGCTTTTGAATCTCAATCTTCGTGGTAAGATAAAAAATTTGTTGGAAGGAGTATGTTACGGTTTATGGTGGCATCTCTGGTCTTTCAGGAACAATTGCATCTTTGGCTCAGATATCCCTTTAAAGGAGAAGATTTTTGACGACGTAGTGTTGAGTACTTTTAATTGGATTCGTTATCGTTGTAAAGTCTCTTTTAGTTGGATAGATTGGATGAAAAATCCTTATCTAGTGTATTTGTAACTCCTAGCGCCTTGCTAGTTTCTAATAATATTGCCGTTAAAAAAAACTTATCCTAACATAACTCAAACACATATCCTAAACAAGCACTCAAACACTTATCCTAATAAAACATAATAGATAAACATGACAATTATCCAACATTCGGTTCGATGGGACCATTTAGATGAGGTTCTCAAAAAGTTTGGCTTCGGAGATAGATGGTGCAGGTGGATCAGCGAATGTCTTCGGTCCTCTTGGGGATCGGTTCTTGTGAACGGTAGTCCCACAGAAGAATTTCAATTCTTTAAGGGGCTTAAACAAGGTGACCCTCTTTCTCATTTTCTATTTATTTTGATCATGGAAAGTCTTCATCTATCTTTTCAGAACTTAGTTGAGACTAGTATGTTTAAAGGTGTGGCTTTAGACTCTTCGACGATTATATCTCATATGTTCTACGCGGACGATGCGGTTTTTGTGGGTCAATGGGATAATTCAAATATCAAAACGGTTACATATGCTTTAAAATGTTTTGAAAAGGCTTCGGGTTTACGAATCAATATGGGAAAGAGTAAGATTATGGGCATTGCTGTAAATGATGAAAAGGTGAACCAAGTTGCTCACAGAATTGGTTGCGGTATTCTTAAAGTGCCTTTCACCTACATTGGCTCGAAAGTAGGGGGTTGTATGTCTGGTTCTCAAGCTTGGTCTGATGTTATTGCTAAAATGAACGCTCGTCTCTCGAAGTGGAAAATGAAGATTTTATCAATTGGAGGTAGACTAACTCTCCTCAAGTCCGTGTTAGGGTCGATGTCGATTTATCATATGTCCATTTTCAAGG
>BQNB010000763.1:31058-155159 GCA_026074375.1 Tanacetum coccineum
AAATGCAACTTCCTCAAAAACAAAGACTTTAAAACCCTCTCGGCTTTCGCGAAACCGCTCACCATCGCATGCGGCCTATTCGAAAACGCCCAAACAGATATCTCCCTATTCCAAGCCCTAATCAACCTGACAATAAAAACCTCCGTACACGTCTCATTCAACGAATGCGCATTCATCACCACAAGTCCTTTAACTCCACTCACAGGCAACCTTTTCGTCAACAAATCCACAATCAGAATCCTCGCCGTGATGAAAAACACTCCGCCTGACGCGTACAGGCTCACGCGCTGGGTTGCTGGTAAGTCTGAGGTGATTTCTGAGATGTTAGTGTTAGGGTTAGGGTTTGAGAGATTGATGGAGTGTTTTTGGGAAGGGGTGGAGGAGAGGATTAAGAGGGTGCCGGTGGGTGGGTGGTGGAGAGTGGTGAGTTTGGCGATGAGGGTGTGGAGGTTTAGGCCGGCGGAGAGGATGACTAGGCCGCCGCCGCCGGCGGTTGGGTCTTCCAGGAGGTCGGAGATTATGTGGTCGTGAAACTGGACCATTTTTTGGGGTTATGTTGGAACGTTGAAATGAAAGGTCTCTATTTATACGGTTAGGTGTGTTGGGTACTTTAGGTCCGGGCATAAGACCCGTGAAATTCACGAATATTTTTAAGAAACTTTATAAAATACTATAGTTAATAACACTTGTGTGTTACATAGTTAGACGATAGGAAGAACCACATTAGTATGAAAAATTCTTATATCAAAACAATAGGCAAATAACCAAAAAAGAACATAAAGTTCCATAAAGATGTTAGCATATTAGATTATAAGTGGTCCACAAGCCTATTTACCTTTTAGAGTTTACCCATTGTTTGTATAATATATATTTGGTTATGTCACTTTGTCACGACTTTGAGGGATTGCGAAGTTCAATTATGCGTCGTGATCCCTTACCATTTATTGATTATATTGTTCGTGAACTACTTGCAGAAAAGATTCGTTTGAAATCGCATGATGATCAGAAGATTGTTGGGCCTTCTGTTTTGTTTCTACACACCCTACCACGACATTTACTGGCACTCAAAATAGGCTTCACTATAAGGTTGCTATTGATGAGTGTGCTTATTGCAAACAAAAAGGTCATTGTAAATCTCAGTGTGCGAATTTTCCCAAGAGGAAACCGCATACATCTCAACCTTCACATAATCGACAACCATAACAACAACGACCATCTCAGCTTGATAATGGTGTTTTTGCACCTTCTTTGGATCCATCTCTGGTCGAGCAATTTGAGAAGTTCGTGGCCTTCCAACCTCAGTAGTCATTAGTATAAAAAAAGTGAATCCCAAAAGGTATTATTTTGCTTTAAATATGCATGTTGCTTGCTTTCTAATTCTGATTATTGATAGTTAACAAATATTTCGTTTGTTAAAGTGATAGTTAAAATTTTAAAGAAGTAATATGTTCAAGAATGTATTTGTCTTCGGTTGGATTAGTTATTTTTTTTCGCAAAAGTGACAATATATTGATAAGGATATCAAAAAGATCCCAAAACGATAATACACATGATGAAACATTTTTTTTGGGTTGGATTAGTTGTTATTATAGATGAACTTTATATCTACTTTATGAAGTAATTTTTTTATTAATATAAATTATACAAAGATATGTTGTTAACCACTTCAGGTAGGATTTTTTTCGTTGTTTATTTAACTTTTGAAGCAAGTCGTTGTAAGAAATGTTAAGGTACTTATGCTTTGTTTTTCATCTTGTGAAGAAAACTTAATTTCAAGATAAATGAAAATACTTTGTTTAAGATCACTTCATATTACAAAGTTGAAGAGTTGTGCATAACCACCCATTCAGCCCCTTAATTGATGTCTCTTTTTTTAGTTTCAAGATTAATGATATCGACACAATTGATCACCACTTTCGGCAATAGTTAAGGTACCACCACCCTTCTTCCTCTTAGACGATAAAAACAATTACAAAAGCGATGGACACAACACCCTACAATGGTATTGTTACATAACACGGTAAGTACACATATTAACGTTAGATGCTTCTATGTTACCAAAACATCAAAAAGGGGAAAAGTGTTTACTATATATAGACATGTATTATAGTAAGATTGATGTACCTAGGAATGTCCAAAAGCTCGTCGATGTTATTGTATGGTGAACTCTTTATGAGTCAAGTAAGTACTTTAAGGAGGTAGATATCTTAGAAACTGTGTTAGCAAATTGATCCTTACCCGCCTTGGACATCAAACTACATTCTTGAAATAGAGGATTAAAACATTAGTTGTATGAGTTGTAAACACTACACATTGTAGCCTTTAGATTATTTACATGCACAAATATAGTTATACCTCTTTCTAATTGCCTAAATGTCATCCAAGTCGTTGTTCAATATGCTTTCCTAACGTGGTACCTTGGAAACCGTTTTGAACCGCCATTGAACCTATAAGTTAGTGATAACATATAGTTTAAAAAAAGGATATATAGTTTTAAAATGTATCTATCTTGACACAAAATTCTTTTGTATGTACTTAACTTTTTTCCCATTCTGTGTATTCAACTTTTAAAACCACCTTTTGTATGTACCATTGAAATTGCAATATATTGCAATACAACATATTTCGTAATACATTGATAGGCTATAACAATACATATAAAAGGTGATTTTGAAAGTTGATACGCACAATAGAAAAAAAGTAGAGTACACACATAAGAATTTTATTTCAAGTTAAATACATTTTTAAACTAGTATCCCTTTAAAAAAATTCCGATCAAATATGTAAACAAATTAACCTAAATATTACCAGTTCATTTCTTCATTCGAGCGAACTAAATTACAACTATTAGTTGACCAACATCTTCACATGATTTCAAGAAATCAAATATATTATCCCCAAATGAACCCAATCATACATTTAAGTTGTGTGCCTCTAATAAGACATACATCACTAAAAAGTTTCAAATCATAACTAAGCGCATGTAAAAAAACTTGTACTGGTAGCTCAAAAGCTATAATCGAGCTAGATATAAACTTTGAGTTTTCTCCCATGCCAATAATATGTACATGTAACCTGAAACGCCCATATTTTTTTTTAACATGAACTTGTGAAAACTTATTTCATTTATAACATATAACATGTCTGGAATCTCTATACGTTAATAAAATAAACGGAAGCGTAACTTTTACATGTAAACGGGCTTATTCCAAACGCCCCTTTTAAAAATTATAACTATGAAAAGTACATGACCTTTACTATAAGAACTTGTTATTAGTAATGACTTGCTTTGGGGTATTCCAAACTGATAACACATGATGGAAAAGAGAAGCTCGTTACCTAAATCACGAGCTGCGCCATTTTAACCCATTACGCCTCAACTAACACATAGCTTGGTCTCATCTTACCAAACCTGCAAAACATGAAACTGAGAACGGTAAGTCTATAAGACTTAGTGAGATAACGGAAACTAATCTGAATCATAAGCTGAAATATGAGTTGAACATCAGCATGATGTTTTCTGCATAAGTCCTGTGTCCATCCTGAGAGACTTTGATACATGGCCACAAGCATATATTTGGAGTCTAACTGATTTTAACTTATTACTAGGCGTGAATTCGTAAGTATCTGTACTCGCTAAGTGTTTATAGTACATTCCTCTGAGGCTATTTCTAAACTGGCGACTGACTGAGTAATAAAGCTATCTATAAACTGATTTCTAACTAATAATAATCCAGTAATCGCTAACTGTATGAAAGCTACATATAGTACTGTTTTGTAAAGCTGAGTTCTAATACTAGCAGTCTAACTGATATTAAAGTTATGTCTTAAACTTACTACTGAAACTGCATGCATAAAGCATGATACTAAATAAGTACCTATCATACTATTTCGACTACCTGAACATATTACTATAAGTACATAAGCATGATATTGATTGGGTGCATGAGCTACATAAAGCACAATACTAACTGACTACATTGAGTGCATAAGGCAATAGACTGTCTGAATACATATAAAACACTGGCTGAGCGCATAAGCACAATACTGAGCGCGTAAAGCACATACTGGCTGAGTGCGTAAAGCATATACTGGTTGAGTGCGTAAAGCACTTACTGGCTGAGTGCGTAAAGCACATACTGGCTGAGTGCGTAAAGCACATACTGAGTAAGCACATAACTGATTGAGTGCGTCTGACTGAATGCATAAAGCATTTATCCCCATTCAGGACTGATTAATGTGCTTAAAGCACTATTATTCCACACAGGATTGACTGAGACTAAGTTTATTACTAAACTGTTCTAAGTTCGAAACTGTTCACGCGTAATATTCATATATAAATTAAGGCTAAGTTGAATATGACCTAACTAGTCGCCATAAAACTAAATATTACCCAATGGTCAACATATATTGAATATGAACCAACGGTTCGTCATGATAATAAATATGACCCAACGGGTCGCCATAATACTAAATATGACACAACGGTCAACACATACTGAATACGAGACAACGGATCACCATAATATTAAATATAACCCAACAGTCAACATATACTGAATACGACACAACGGGTCGCCATAATATTGAATATAACCCAACGGTCAACATATACTGAATACGACACAACGGGTCGCCATAATATTAAATATAACCCAACGGTCAACGTATATTGAATACGACACAACGGGTCGCCATAATATTAAATATGACACAACTATGAACATATACTGAATACGACACAACGGGTCGCCAAAATATTAAATATGGCCCAACGACAACAACGGGTCGCCATAATATTAAATATGACCCAACGGGTCAACATATACTTGACTTGCATAATTGACCATTAAGGTCACATGAATTCTTGAGATATGACAAGGCATATATATATTAAACAAGTTTAATCTAATAAACATGTTAACTGTAAATTCGTTACTCACCTTAGTCCAAACTTATGCAAACTTAAATAGACGCTAATCTTGAACACCTAAAAATTTACACCATATGTTCCACAATCAATTCATGAACATGCTAGCTAGTCATTAACATGGTTATAATTATATAACTATGTCAGACTTGGCCAGTTATCTTGGCTCATAATTTATAAACCAACTCTTTACCCTTTTTACTAAACATTTATTTAGGCATTCTAACAAACACATTAACTACACAAAACTTGTTTTAACTATATATTCTTCTTTTGTATAAAGCTTATACATAGCTTAAAGATTGTAACTATATATAAAACATAGTCACAGATTCCAAAATCCATATATATAACTAAAACATGTGCGCCACTTGATTTAAACAAAACTCATTTAGAACATCTAGATGTTCTTTACTAGTAACATTAAAAATCATAGTAGCAAATATAATACCTTCAGTAGTTCAAAGTAGGGAAAGTTCTAATACTGCCTAACACTAATTATTGCTCTCTCTTTCTTTTAATTTCATCAAACATGTAAACGCGACCAAAAGGCACTTTTATTCGAGAGCACTTACAAAGGCTGTCTTATCTTCTAACCCACACACATAGCTACTATAACTTTTATAAGACTTGTCTTGATAAAACCTAAAAGTGATGAAGCATACACACACCTTCTGTCGTGGTGTTATCTGTTATTGCCAGGGAGTGAGTATAAGTCAACATTTGACTTCATTAGCTTAAAACTAAAGTAGTTAGCAAATAATCATGTTAAGCCCCTCAAGATACACTAGTTAACATATTAAGCTAGTTGATATTTGGGGGTAAACACAACTTATCAAATACTTTCATAATCGTTATTTAGCATTTAGCGTTACTTTACCTGTCAAATAACATTATATAAAAATCGGGATGTTACAACTCTCACCCACTTAAACTATTTGTGTCCTCGCGAATTATACTTGGGGTGACTATACTGACTAATGTTAAGTCTCCCCCACTTAAACTTATATCAGGTGTGTATTCTTATATAAAACTGATATTCCACTAATAAGTATCATATTAGATTTCATATCGTCTATATTAATGTTGTAAGACCTTTCTGAGCTTACATGGCTTTGCTCATTCTGAGTCTTAAATCTAGAATTCTCAAAACTCATTACAAGTCATCTGTTATTATCCTTATAATTATAAGGCATTCTAAACTCTTTTCTGGTTCGGTAGGTTCATTAACCTTTCTATTTCTGCTAGTAAGTACTAGATCTGTCTATCTGCTCATAAATCGTCCATAATCTAAGGACCACATCTGAATTGCTTACTAATTCTGCTATGTTATATGATGCTACTTTTCTGAACTTTGAATCTGAACTGTTCTGTTCTGCTAATCTATATTACTGATGCTATATTAGACCTTACTAAAATCTCAGTTGTTCTGGCTATTATATAATAACCGACATATGGGATTATAATAGATGAGAGTTATAAATTTCTATCCGCTTATACTATTCATGGTCGTATGCTTTTTGATTCTAAATCTACTAAATCATGATTTTATTCAGCTAAATTTTTTTCTCGTCTACACTCACTGTTCTGGAAACTCCTCGAGACACCCTATGATCCCAATAAATTCATGTTGCATTATGTAACTATTATCACGTTGGCCAGACGTTATAATATTCGCATCACTTAGACATGTCTTTATTGCCATCATAATCTACCTCGATTCATTAATAAAACTATCAGCTTAGAATCATTAACTGATACCATGTTAATCTGCTGTTAACTATGTAATTATGTTCATGCATTCTGTTACTAATCACATATTGGTACGATAACCTGACTACTGATTATAGCATACTATGCATGCTAAGTCTGATTCTGACATTATGCACATCTTAACATGATATTTTGTTTGATATTCTGGTTCTAATCATGATTCATGCTGCTTTTTTTGTCATTCAACTTTCTAACATGTACTACACATGATTCTGATTTATATCATATATCGAGATACTAATCATGGACTAATAATGCACTTAACCTTATGCATTCTAACTCTGTTTTGCTTCACTGTGTGGCTATAGTACTACTAATCATGACATAATATTCACTATAACTAGCTCTAATTTATTTCGGCTACCTCTGTCATCCTGCGATCATGGCATTTTTAATCATGCATTACTACTTTTAAGGCATTCTAATCTGCTAAACATGATTCTGATTCATTTCTATACCATAATCTTCCTAAATACTGAGAATTCTGAACATACTAGAATATAAAACACAGTTTTTGTCAGCTATATAATAAAGTTTTTCTAAAAATAACTTTTATCATCGTGTTGCCGTGGATTTGTAAACACCATTATTTTGAAACCCGGTTCGACCCGGCCGGTTGAACCGGTCTCGGTCTAAAAAACGAGTCAAATTAAACCAGGTTTCATATTTTCGAAATCCGATTATACCCACCAGGTTTGAAGCGACCCTAGGTAACCCGGTTCTTGAGACCCGGCCTGCTTTCGGTTTTTTAGTGTTTTTTGATAAATAAAGCATGTTAATTGTATATATTTGCGACATAGTTATATTTTTACCTGTTATATTTGTTAATTAATAAATAGTTTTTATGCTCAATATTCTGAAATATTTCATGATTTATATATTTATTTTCATCTAATTATTGAAATTTTTTTAATTTTTTTCTTATGGAAGACCGGATTAATCCGATGGTCGAACCGGTAACTCGGTGACTTGATAACTCGACCGAATCGATTAGTGACTGGTTTTTAAAAAATGGGTAAAAACTCAACTGAAAAAGTAAAAACCCCCAAAAATAGTTTGAATCAATGTAACGCTGCATTGACCAAACCTGCATGCTGGTATCTTGTCCAAAAATAAGAATAGATCATCATATCTCCCCCAAACTAAAACTATCTACGTCAGTTTAATGGGTAAGGTATCTTCATTTTTTAATTTAGGTGTTGGATTTTTTTGGGGTTATAATTATTGAAGGTTAATGTTTTCATTGATTATAACTGATAACAACTATCCTATATATATGATACAAGAGATTATTCTAGAATAATAACAATGGGCTTGGGCCTAATACAAATCAATAAGTAATAAATGTTGATTGATGACTTGACTTTGAATATTGACTTGACTTTTGAATGATGAATATTGACTTGACTTATATACGGCTAATATCCAAAAATATATGACTAATAATAATTAGGTAAAATTTGTTCCACTTTTATGACAAAGAAAATCTTTTAAACTTTTAAAATCTTTTAATTGTTATTCTCTTGATTTTGTTTCTATGAATACAAACCCTAATTCTTGTATAAAAAGTGTTATAAAAACCACGTAGATTCTCACAAAAATATTAGAAAAAAACCATAATCTTTACTAAAACCCTAAATTTCAGATGGCTGGCTTTTTATCGAGGCTTGTTACCAAGATTTGCCGTGTGCTCACAACCAGGAAGACAGTGGATGATGATGAAGTTGCTCCTCGGCGTAATAAAGTTCGTACCTTTAAAGTTCTTGATCAAAATCTGCTAACAACCAGGACAATGGATGATGAAGACGCCCCTGGGCTCAAGGCGGTGCCTAACTTCCAAGTTCCTGATGAAAGCTGAACCAGAAGATCGTCATCGATGTAAGTATTCTTTCACAAACACCGACAAGTTTTGTACCAATAATATACTGTATCTATCTTTATATTAAAAATATAATGTCTTGCAGCCAGCTGAGATGAACACCCTTGAAAGCAGACTAGGATCTCTCATTCAACACGATACCTTTACCCGCGTTCCTGCTTTCAAAGGTATCACATATTCGTCTCTAGTATTCATAAATACGAATAAAACTTGATGTTGAGAAAAATGTAAGAGATATTCATGGACTCGCGTTGGCAATTGTTCTTGAACGATTGAATTCACATGGTGCATTTCCAGAAGTACATGACAAAACAAGAGCCACCGGAACTGTGCCAACAGTGAAATCAACTTCAAAGATCAAAAAGTGTACCGGATACGGATCAAAGCCAGAAAGCTATGTATCTTCGGTATGATATGGCAGCTATACTTTGTTTTTTCCTATTTGTGAAATAAGTATTCAGTTTGTTTCATTTTTGTATTTTAAGCAGTGTGTGGAAGGTATGGAAGTGGTGTGCAAGGAATTCGAAACCACAAGTAAAGTCCCTCAGGGCCATTCAGTAGATGATCTAATCACAGAATTTCATTCTTGTTTAGCTGTTAAGGTACTTTCGTTGTTGTCTCATTTCATTCACTTGAATTGCATTCTTTATAATTTTTATTTACGTGTATATATATTTTCTAGGTATCAAAGATGTTTGACATTCGCCTGATGGGTGCATCTTCAAAGTCTTGTGAATATGTCCTCAGCACACTTATGCAGGTGATTCTCCGTATTCTTTGTGATTCTGACTTTTTATGCTTTGAAGTTATAGTGCTTCAAGTAGAGTTTCTCATGCTAAAAGATTGTATTTTTTTTGTTAATTGCAGGTCTTTGAGGATAAACGGTTTGCTCACGCTGTCAAGAAAAGAACGCTTGACAATTTAATTACAGAGATTTTGCTTTGGCTTTTAGATGAAAGGGTTCCAAGGATGCATGACGGCAGTCAACTTCTCAAAGTACTAAATGTTTTAATGCTTAGGATATTGGTGAGATTAGCCCCTAAACTCATCTACATATAATTTTTATTGGTTTCAGTTCATTGAATCGACTTTTCTTAAACACTGGATAACGCTGAGCCGTGATTGTGCTCGCTGTAGTGCGAGATGTGCGTACATCGTCATTTGTAGTACTCATCAGTCTTCTAATACCACTTGACCCTTCTAGATGGCCGTCTCCACCATCAAATGAATCTTTTGCCACAAGAAATAGGAAGTTTTCAAATTTGGTTGTAAAATGCTTGATCAAACTTACAAAGGATCTTCAAAGTACCATAGACGAGGTTGACCTTGATCATATTCTCCAAATCATTCATGTATATCTGCAAGAACTCGGGATTGATGAAATCAGGAGGAGGTTTGTATAATACTTTTTGTTATCTTAATTTGCTATTTGTAGGTTTGAATTCTTACCTTTTTCTAATATGTTTCTGCAACTACTATGAGCAAACTTATAGAGTGGGAGCAAGAGCAAATGACTTACATATGCTCAAAACTCTTCTATATGAGCTTTGTAAGCTTCGTGGCACTGCAATTAAAGGTCATCTTTCTATGGTTCCAATAGATATGGAACCCCAACCTATAATACTTGCCTACATCGTTCTTAATCTTCAGGTATTATATTTTTTAGTAGATTACATGATTAACTCATGCAATATGTGTTGAACACTTGTATTAATTATGTTTCTTATAAAAATATTAGACGTTGGCTGCTGCAAGACTGTTGACAACAACGAGGCCTACTGGCCAAACACAGTGGGGTGATTCAATGGGAAATAATCCAATGCCTGCTGCACATTGTGCAGGTGCCCAATTGAAGGTCAGTTCTTCTTATTCTTTGTTTGACTTGTTGGTTGCTCAAATTTTTTTCAATTTAAAATTGGGTTAGCATAATAGCTGGTTTGTTGATAGGATGATATAGGATTTTTATTTGGCGTCTTTTGGACTAAGATAAACTGTTTTTATATTACATGATTGACTAAATGGGTGAAGTTGACGCCTTCGTGAAATGTCGAACTGATAGGATCAAAGCCTGAAAGCAACTTCAAGATGAAAAGTCTAACGGTTACGTTCAAAGCCTGAAAGCCTGTATCCTTCGGTATAGATTATGGCAGCTATACTTTGTTATTTCCTATTTGTGAAATAAATATTCAGTTTGTTTCATTTTTGTATTTTAAGAGAGGGGTTTCAGAAAAGGGGTCAAAAGCAGAGTCTATAATGTATGGTTCAGATAATTATGGACCCAGTAGTAGCAGGTAATATGAACCTACTCTTGTTTTTTTTCCTTTTTCACTGTATATTCTGATCTCATTAGCCTACTGATAAATGTGAGCTTCTTATTTTGTGGTTTTAGGTTAGCTTTTACTCCCACAGAACCTCAAAGGGAAAGACATCCAATGCCACAACCATCTGTAATTGGCCCTACAAACTGGAATGAGGCTACCCCGACAGTTTCACACGGTTTTAGGACCTTCACAGTTTTAAGATTGCATTCATACCCAGATCACATAACCCCTATCACAAGAGAAATCCAAGCTCCGTGTAGAATTATATCCGGTTTTAACTCGACCCAGAAAAGATTTACGCGAAATAAGGTCTAGAGATCATTACATATGGCTCTCCTGAACAGGTGTGGCCCTTAGCTATTTATTGATGAACTTTTTCGTGTGCATTATTTTGTTAAAAATGTTCACTGAATGCACAAACTGTTCAATTGCAGTCTGTGGAAGGTATGAAAGATATATGCCAGGAATTTAAAGCCATAAGTAAAGACCTTGAGGTCCATTTAGTAGACGATCTAATCACAGATGCTGACAGGCTTGTGTCTTGTTTAGTTGCTAAGGTACTACAGATGTACCGTCTGCTTCTACTGAAATACCTTCTGGTAATGGCATGGAGATCGACAATTCTGATCTTACTTTTGAAATTCGTCCATTCTACATTGAAAAAAGGTAAATTGTTTAGTTGTCCAGTTGCTTTTATTGAGCAAGGGATTTTAAGAAATACTTTAAAGGATCGTGGATTTTAGCCAAATCAAGTGGTACAACAAAGGTTGATCAGTTGATTTTGGACTCTTATATGCTTATCTAATGTAAGGTATTTTGTGATCTATAGGTTTTAACCATGTAGAGGCTAAAGGATTCGAGTTTCTGGCACCTACTACTCGCAGAAATTCTATGCGTGTATTGCAGGCTATGCAGCTTAAAAAGCTTGGTACTCATTCCCTTTTTTTCATACATTGCAGCACTATTTACTAGGGGTTGAATATTTGAGGCATTAGCAAATATGTCAAAAAATTTTGGGGAAATTTTTGTTACTAGTCGAATCATGTATGGTTCACTTGACTCGAACCACTTTTTGTGCATATGATTAATGTATTTCTGATCACAAAACATACACTTTACAAAATATAGTTTCCTTATTATAACTTGACGGGTTTGGAAATGGGTCAAAAGTGTTTGGGTCAAAACTGGCAAGTTTTATCTAGGAAGTGGAATCATGTATGATTTCTCGACTCAAATCGCTTCCTCCCAAAATTTGAAGTTTATTTATGATCATAGAACTTATATTAAATTAACAGAAGACTCGTTTCCTTTTTAGCTAACTTTGACCCGCTAGAGATAGAACACAATGTGGAATATCTTGAAATATGTCTTATTTGTCTTTTTCCATTTGTGCATTGTAGTTTTATTGGAAGCAAGTCCAGGCGTTGGAAAGACGAGTTTAGTACTCGCCCTTGGAAAGTTTTCTAGAAATTCTGGTTTACGGATAAACTTTTCAGAACAGGTCAATAAATTTATAAATTTCCATTTATCAATGAACTTTTTCGTGGGCATTATTTTGGTTTCTAATTACACGATTTGATGCAGGTTATAGCGGAGTATTTCAAAAGAAGAAATAGCTGGCCTAAAACAAATGTTTGAGATACATCGGTCATATTACTTAGTTAATTGCATAAATTGTCCCTGTGGTTAATATGACCCAACGGTCAACATATACTGAATACGACACAACGGGTCGCCATAATATTAAATATGACCCAACGGGTCAACATATACTTGACTTGCATAATTGACCATTAAGGTCACATGAATTCTTGAGATATGACAAGGCATATATATATTAAACAAGTTTAATCTAATAAACATGTTAACTGTAAATTCGTTACTCACCTTAGTCCAAACTTATGCAAACTTAAATAGACGCTAATCTTGAACACCTAAAAATTTACACCATATGTTCCACAATCAATTCATGAACATGCTAGCTAGTCATTAACATGGTTATAATTATATAACTATGTCAGACTTGGCCAGTTATCTTGGCTCATAATTTATAAACCAACTCTTTACCCTTTTTACTAAACATTTATTTAGGCATTCTAACAAACACATTAACTACACAAAACTTGTTTTAACTATATATTCTTCTTTTGTATAAAGCTTATACATAGCTTAAAGATTGTAACTATATATAAAACATAGTCACAGATTCCAAAATCCATATATATAACTAAAACATGTGCGCCACTTGATTTAAACAAAACTCATTTAGAACATCTAGATGTTCTTTACTAGTAACACTAAAAATCATAGTAGCAAATATAATACCTTCAGTAGTTCAAAGTAGGGAAAGTTCTAATACTGCCTAACACTAATTATTGCTCTCTCTTTCTTTTAATTTCATCAAACATGTAAACGCGACCAAAATGCACTTTTATTCGAGAGCACTTACAAAGGCTGTCTTATCTTCTAACCCACACACATAGCTACTATAACTTTTATAAGACTTATCTTGATAAAACTTAAAAGTGATGAAGCATACACACACCTTCTGTCGTGGTGTTATCTGTTATTGCCAGGGAGTGAGTATAAGTCAACATTTGACTTCATTAGCTTAAAACTAAAGTAGTTAGCAAATAATCATGTTAAGCCCCTCAAGATACACTAGTTAACATATTAAGCTAGTTGATATTTGGGGGTAAACACAACTTATCAAATACTTTCATAATCGTTATTTAGCATTTAGCGTTACTTTACCTGTCAAATAACATTATATAAAAATCGGGATGTTACAACTCTCACCCACTTAAACTATTTGTGTCCTCACGAATTATACTTGGGGTGACTATACTGACTAATGTTAAGTCTCCCCCACTTAAACTTATATCAGGTGTGTATTCTTATATAAAACTGATATTCCACTAATAAGTATCATATTAGATTTCATATCGTCTATATTAATGTTGTAAGACCTTTCTGAGCTTACATGGCTTTGCTCATTCTGAGTCTTAAATCTAGAATTCTCATCCTTATAATTATAAGGCATTCTAAACTCTTTTCTGGTTCGGTAGGTTCATTAACCTTTCTATTTCTGCTAGTAAGTACTAGATCTGTCTATCTGCTCATAAATCGTCCATAATCTAAGGACCACATCTGAATTGCTTACTAATTCTGCTATGTTATATGATGCTACTTTTCTGAACTTTGAATCTGAACTGTTCTGTTCTGCTAATCTATATTACTGATGCTATATTAGACCTTACTAAAATCTCAGTTGTTCTGGCTATTATATAATAACCGACATATGGGATTATAATAGATGAGAGTTATAAATTTCTATCCGCTTATACTATTCATGGTCGTATGCTTTTTGATTCTAAATCTACTAAATCATGATTTTATTCAGCTAAATTTTTTTCTCGTCTACACTCACTGTTCTGGAAACTCCTCGAGACACCCTATGATCCCAATAAATTCATGTTGCATTATGTAACTATTATCACGTTGGCCAGACGTTATAATATTCGCATCACTTAGACATGTCTTTATTGCCATCATAATCTACCTCGATTCATTAAAAAACTATCAGCTTAGAATCATTAACTGATACCATGTTAATCTGCTGTTAACTATGTAATTATGTTCATGCATTCTGTTACTAATCACATATTGGTACGATAACCTGACTACTGATTATAGCATACTATGCATGCTAAGTCTGATTCTGACATTATGCACATCTTAACATGATATTTTGTTTGATATTCTGGTTCTAATCATGATTCATGATGCTTTTTTTGTCATTCAACTTTCTAACATGTACTACATATGATTCTGATTTATATCATATATCGAGATACTAATCATGGACTAATAATGCACTTAACCTTATGCATTCTAACTCTGTTCTGCTTCACTGTGTGGCTATAGTACTACTAATCATGACATAATATTCACTATAACTAGCTCTAATTTATTTCGGCGACCTCTGTCATCCTGCGATCATGGCATTTTTAATCATGCATTACTACTTTTAAGGCATTCTAATCTGCTAAACATGATTCTGATTCATTTCTATACCATAATCTTCCTAAATACTGAGAATTCTGAACTTACTAGACTATAAAACACAGTTTTTGTCAGCTATATAATAAAGTTTTTCTGAAAATAACTTTTATCATCGTGTTGCCGTGGATTTGTAAACATCATTATTTTGAAACCCGGTTCGACCCGGCCGGTTGAACCGGTCTCGGTCGAAAAAACGAGTCAAATTAAACCAGGTTTCATATTTTCGAAATCCGATTATACCCACCAGGTTTGAAGCGACCCTGGTTAACCCGGTTCTTGAGACCCGACCTGCTTTCGGTTTTTTAGTGTTTTTTGATAAATAAAGCATGTTAATTGTATATATTTGCGACATATTTATATTTTTACCTGTTATATTTATTAATTAATAAATAGTTTTTATGCTCAATATTCTGAAATATTTCATGATTTATATATTTATTTTCATCTAATTATTGAAATTTTTTTAATTTTTTTCTTATGGAAGACCGGATTAATCCGATGGTCGAACCGGTAACTCGGTGACTTGATAACTCGACCGAATCGATTAGTGACTGGTTTTTAAAAAATGGGTAAAAACTCAACTGAAAAAGTAAAAACCCCCAAAAATAGTTTGAATCAATGTAACGCTGCATTGACCAAACCTGCATGCTGGTATCTTGTCCAAAAATAAGAATAGATCATCATATCTCCCCCAAACTAAAACTATCTACGTCAGTTTAATGGGTAAGGTATCTTCATTTTTTAATTTAGGTGTTGGATTTTTTTGGGGTTATAATTATTGAAGGTTAATGTTTTCATTGATTATAACTGATAACAACTATCATATATATATGATACAAGAGATTATTCTAGAATAATAACAATGGGCTTGGGCCTAATACAAATCAATAAGTAATAAATGTTGATTGATGACTTGACTTTGAATATTGACTTGACTTTTGAATGATGAATATTGACTTGACTTATATACGGCTAATATCCAAAAATATATGACTAATAATAATTAGGTAAAATTTGTTCCACTTTTATGACAAAGAAAATCTTTTAAACTTTTAAAATCTTTTAATTGTTATTCTCTTGATTTTGTTTCTATGAATACAAACCCTAATTCTTGTATAAAAAGTGTTATAAAAACCACGTAGATTCTCACAAAAATATTAGAAAAAAACCATAATCTTTACTAAAACCCTAAATTTCAGATGGCTGGCTTTTTATCGAGGCTTGTTACCAAGATTTGCCGTGTGCTCACAACCAGGAAGACAGTGGATGATGATGAAGTTGCTCCTCGGCGTAATAAAGTTCGTACCTTTAAAGTTCTTGATCAAAATCTGCTAACAACCAGGACAATGGATGATGAAGACGCCCCTGGGCTCAAGGCGGTGCCTAACTTCCAAGTTCCTGATGAAGTTGAACCGGAAGATGTCATCGATGTAAGTTAATCTTTCACAAACACGACAAGTTTTGTACCAAAACTATCTATATCTATCTTTCATAATAAAATATAATGTCTTGCAGCCAGCTGAGATGAACACCCTTGAAAGCAGACTAGGATCTCTCATTCAACACGATACTATTACCCGCGTTCCTGCTTTCAAAGGTATCACATATTCCGTCCTAGTATCATAAATACGAATAAAACTTGACTGTTGAAAAATGTAAGAGATATTCATGGACTCGCGTTGGCAATTGTTCTTGAACGATTGAATTCACATGGTGCATTTCCAGAAGTACATGACAAAACAAGAGCCACCGGAACTGTGCCAACAGTGAAATCAACTTCAAAGATCGAAAAGTGTACCGGATACGGATCAAAGCCAGAAAGCTATGTATCTTCGGTATGATATGGCAGCTATACTTTGTTTTTTCCTATTTGTGAAATAAGTATTCAGTTTGTTTCATTTTTGTATTTTAAGCAGTGTGTGGAAGGTATGGAAGTGGTGTGCAAGGAATTCGAAACCACAAGTAAAGTCCCTCAGGGCCATTCAGTAGATGATCTAATCACAGAATTTCATTCTTGTTTAGCTGTTAAGGTACTTTCGTTGTTGTCTCATTTCATTCACTTGAATTGCATTCTTTATAATTTTTATTTACGTGTGTATATATTTTCTAGGTTTCAAAGACGTTTGACATTCGCCTGATGGGTGCATCTTCAAAGTCTTGTGAATATGTCCTCAGCACACTTATGCAGGTGATTCTCCGTATTCTTTGTGATTCTGACTTTTTATGCTTTGAAGTTATAGTGCTTCAAGTAGAGTTTCTCATGCTAAAAGATTGTATTTTTTTTGTTAATTGCAGGTCTTTGAGGATAAATGGTTTGCTCACGCTGTCAAGGAAAGAACGCTTGACAATTTAATTACAGAGATTTTGATTTGGCTTCCAGATGAAAGGGTTCCAAGGATGCATGACGGCAGTCAACTTCTCAAAGTACTAAATGTTTTAATGCTTAAGATATTGGTGAGATTAGCCCCTAAACTCATCTACATATAATTTTTATTGGTTTCAGTTCATTGTATTGACTTTTTCTTCAAACACAGGATAACGCTAAGCGTACATCGTCATTTGTAGTACTCATCAGTCTTCTAGTACCACTTCACCCTTCTAGATGGCCGTCTCCACCATCAAATGAATCTTTTGCCACAAGAAATATGAAGTTTTCAAATTTGGTTGTAAAATGCTTGATCAAACTTACAAAGGATCTTCAAAGTACCATAGACGAGGTTAACCTTGATCACATTCTCCAAATCATTCATGTATATCTGCAAGAACTCGGGATTGATGAAATCAGGAGGAGGTTTGTATAATACTTTTTGATATCTTAATTTTCTATTTGGAGGTTTGAATTCTTACCTTTTTCTAATATGTTTCTGCAACTACTATGAGCAAACTTATAGAGTGGGAGCAAGAGAAAATGACGTGCATATGCTCAAAACTCTTCTATATGAGCTTTGTAAGCTTTGTGGCACTGCAATTAAAGGTCATCTTTCTATGGTTCCAATAGATATGGAACCCCAACCTATAATACTTGCCTACATCGATCTTAATCTTCAGGTATTATATTCTTTAGTAGATTACATGATTAACTCATGCAATATGTGTTGAACACTTGTATTAATTGTGTTTCTTATAAAATATTAGACGTTGGCTGCTGCAAGACTGTTGACACCAACGAGGCCTACTGGCCAAACACAGTGGGGTGATTCAATGGGAAATAATCCAATGCCTGCTGCACATTGTGCAGGTGCCCAATTGAAGGTCAGTTCTTTCTTTTTCTTTGTTTGACTTGGTTGGATTGCTCAATTTTTTTCAATTTATAATTAGTTAGCATAATAGCCTGGTTTGTTGCATAGGATGATTTGTTGCATAGGCGTCTTTTAACCTAAGGTAAACTGTTTATATTACTTGATTGACCTAAATGGGTTGAAGTTGACGCCTAGGTGAAAAGTCTAACTGATACGGATCAAAGCCTGAAAGCAACTTCAAAGATCGAAAAGTCTAACGGATACGGATCAAAGCCTGAAAGCCGAGCTGTATCTTCGGTATGATATGGCAGCTATACTTTGTTATTTCCTATTTGTGAAATAAATATTCAGTTTGTTTCATTTTTGTATTTTAAGAGAGGGGTTTCAGCAAAGGGGTCAAAAGCAGAGTCTATAATGTCTGTTCAAGATAAATCCGGACCAGTGGGTAGCAGGTAATATGAACCTCCTCTTGTTTTTTTTCCTTTTTCTCTGATATTCTTATCCCTCATTAGCCTACTGATAAATGTGAGCTTCTTATTTTGTGGTTTTAGGTTAGCTTTTACTCCCACAGAACCTCAAAGGGAAAGACATCCAATGCCACAACCATCTGTAATTGGCCCTACAAACTGGAATGAGGCTACCCCGACACTTTCACACGGCTTTAGGACCTTCACAGTTTCAAGATTGCATTCATACCCGGATCACATAACCCCTATCACAAGAGAAATCCAAGCTCCGTGTAGAATTATATCCGGTTTTAACTCGACCCAGAAAAGATTTACGCGAAATAAGGTCTAGAGATCATTACATATGGCTCTCCTGAACAGGTGTGGCCCTTAGCTATTTATTGATGAACTTTTTCGTTTGCATTATTTTGTTAAAAATGTTTACTGAATGCACAAACTGTTCAATTGCAGTCTGTGGAAGGTATGAAAGTGATATGCCAGGAATTCGAAGCCATAAGTAAAGACCTTGAGGTCCATTTAGTAGACGATCTAATCACAGATGCTGACAGGCTTGTGTCTTGTTTAGTTGCTAAGGTACTACAGATGTACCGTCTGCTTCTACTGAAATACCTTCTGGTAATGGCATGGAGATCGACAATTCTGATCTTACTTTTGGAATTCATCCATTCTACATTGAAAAAAGGTAAATTTGTTTAGTTGTCCAGTTGCTTTTATTGAGCAAGGGATTTTAAGAAATACTTTAAAGGATCGTGGATTTTAGCCAAATCAAGTGGTACAACAAAGGTTGATCAGTTGATTTTGGACTCTTATATGCTTATCTAATGTAAGGTATTCTGTGCTCTATAGGTTTTAACCATGTAGAGGCTAGAGGATTCGAGTTTCTGGCACCTACTACTCGCAGAAATTCTATGCGTGTATTGCAGGCTATGCAGCTTAAAAAGCCTGGTACTCATTCCCTTTTTTTCATACATTGCAGCACTATTTACTAGGGGTTGAATATTTGAGGCATTGGCAAATATGTCAAAAAAATTTAGGGAAATTTTTGTTACTAGTCGAATCATGTATGGTTCACTTGACTCGAACCACTTTTTGTGCATATGATTAATGTATTTCTGATCACAAAACATACACTTTTACAAAATATAGTTTCTTTATTATAATTTGACGGGTTTGGAAATGGGTCAAAAGTGTTTGGGTCAAAACTGGCAAGTTTTATCTAGGAAGTGGAATCATGTATGATTTCTAGACTCAAATCGCTTCCTCCCAAAATTTGAAGTTTATTTATGATCATAGAACTTATATTAAATTAACAGAAGACTCGTTTCCTTTTTAGCTAACTTTAACCCGCTAGAGATAGAACACAATGTGGAATATCTTGAAATATGTCTTATTTGTCTTTTTCCATTTGTGCATTGTAGTTTTATTGGAAGCAAGTCCATGCGTTGGAAAGACGAGTTTAGTACTCGCCCTTGGAAAGTTTTCTGGACATTCTGGTTTACAGATAAACTTTTCAGAACAGGTCAATAAATTTATAAATTTCCATTTATCAATAACTTTTTTTGTGGCAATTATTTTTGTTATCTAATATAACTGCGAATTGATGCAGGTTATAGCGGAGTATTTCAAAAGAAGAATTAGCTGGCCTAAAACAAATGTTTGAGAAACATTGGCTTATTACTTGTAGTTATTTGCATAAATTGACCCCTAGTGCTTTTGTCGGTTTTGATTGAAAATGGTTCCATACTTTTTTTTCCCAAGTTCCTCACCCATAGTTTGCCTCGCATACTGGGTTTTGGTCCCTTGACCACTAATTTCGGATAGTTTCGCCGTTAATTGTATTTAGATGGCGGAATACAAAAAATACCCTCGTAATTTTCATAAATGGTCCTTGTTTGTTTTGTAGTTTTTGGTTTTTTGTTTTCTTTTGTTTTTTAATTTTTTTTAATTTTAATTTCGTTATAATTTTTAACTTTTTTATTTGTTCCTCTTTTATGTTTAAACCCGTTTTCCTCAGTTTTTAAAAACCGTTTTTCTATGTTTGTGTGATGGTAACGTTTCACACGTTTTTGTCTAATTTTAATTTTCACTTTTAACGTTTTAACCGTTTTCATCCATTTTAACTAGTGAACATTTACATTTTCAGCCGTTTTATGTGTACAATACGTTTTTTTCCTTTTTGTACGTTTTCATATGTTTTTTTTACATATTGTCTGTTTTCCAATTACCGTTTTAACCTCTTTTTTATCGTTTTTACGTTTTTTTTGTTTTTTTATTATTTTTTTACCATTGTATTTATGTCATTACTCATATCTATAACTGATAAATTAAACGGTCAAACTAATAGGAAATTAGTGGTTATGAACCAAACCGATACAGGTCAAAATCATGAAGGGAGAAGGATTCAGAAAAAAAAAGTTTATGAACATTTTTCATTAAACAAAACAAACAAACCACAAGGATGAATTTTTTGCAATTAACTCCAAAGTTATATGACGATGCCAGTCTCACACGCCAAATCCTAAAGTCGACTGCAAAACTGATGAACGTAAGAAGAAATCAGTAAAAAAGGAACTATTCAAAGAAAACAAGCTTCAAACAAAAAAACCAAGGCAACAAGACGAGAACAATTACATGTAAGTATATTTATAATACACATTTTCCTAATGTATGTAAGCTACTCTATAAGAAAAAATATCTTAACTAATAGGCGAGCGCGACTGCTTCCTACTATTCAAGCACTAATTTTGCTAAACCAAGTACAAGTAATTTCATATTTGGCATATTGTATTGAACAACAAACCACACATAGCATAAAGCATAAGCATAACAATGAGTTTCATAAGTGAGACACTAACATACGCAAAAAAGGGACTTCAAATTACCACTTCATTGTTCATACAAAAGATAGACCTATAAGACACAATAGCAAACATATATAAAACACTAACCGAACAAACGACCTATACAAACCCACTAAATCCTAAACACAAAAGCAAACACTATTACTACAACTAATCATCATCCAACCTACCCCTAAAACCAAAGAACCACACAAGGCACACAAACAGGCTAAGCAACGAAAAGTTTTGCAATGGTATATTTTTTTTGTTGCAAAATTGCAACCGTAAGTGCAACAAATTACCACAGAGAATTTTGCATCGACAAAGAAAAAGTGTTGCAAATCCGTTGCAAAATATAAACTAATTTCTTTTATATATATTGTTATTTTTTCCGTTGCAAATCCGTTGCAAATAATACAAAATTGCAACAGAAATGCAACGAAAGACAAAAAAATAAGTCTAAAAGAAATTACAATTTATTTTCCGTTGCAAATTTTCATAATTGCAACGGAAATGCAACGAAAGACAAAAAAATAAGTCTAAAAGAAAGTACAATTTATTTTCCGTTGCAAATCCGTTGCAAATTTTCATAATTGCAACGGAAATGTAACGAAAAACAAAAATATAGAAGAAAAGCGTTTATGATCTAGGTAGTAACAACATTCCGTTCTAACTAGTCTAGTTTCTATTACATTCATAAACAGACACACCCAATTAAAACTAATTTTCAAACAACCTTAGACATCAACACATTACGCATAATTAAAACTAAGTTAAGAGGATTATAGAACCTATATATGTATTTATTATAAACGAGTAGGGTACTCGCGCGTTGCGGTCAACAGACCATTGCGCAACAATCAATTACACACAACACTACACAATCAAGTAGTAGAGTCCCATCCCGTGTGCAATGCGTCACCGGGACTGAAGCCTCGTTAGTATTAAGATTAAGCCACATGCATATGACATGTGTTTTAGATGGTAACTATACACACACGATAACCATTGTTCAGTGGTATATTGTGAACTTATTGACACCAAACGAGTAAAACGGTATAAAAAAACATTTCTATTCACATAACGGTTCATGGAAAATAGTTCTCATTCTAAATTATATGACTAAAAATAATTCTCATTTCATCTTAAATTAAATGTATTAAGAGTGAGCAAATGCATATGAACATATGTTAAATAAAACACACAAAACCATTGTTCAATATTTGTGAACTTATTGACACCGAATCCAGTAAAAGGTTTTTTTTAAAACTCGTGTATTACATTACCGTTTGTAATATGGTTTGACTAAAAGGTTTTTTTTTAAAACTCGTGTATTATATTTGCGGTTTCGTCTTTCGACAACGCCGACTATTCATGGTTCGAGGTGTAAAGTTGATGCTCAACTCCTTCTCTTTTAAATATTGCATTAAGTTCTTGTTTAAGAACTCAGTGCCTCTATCAGTTCAATAGAAATACCAGGGCTTGAAGATTTTCTTTGGATCCATCTGAAGAAAATCTTTTTAAAACTTCTTAGTGTTTCATCCCTATGGATCGTAAAAAAGGGTCCAAGTATAATCTTAGTATGTCCAGCATAATTACCAGAATATATTTTCTTTTCCATTGATGCTATCAACACCTCATTGGACCACATAAGTCCATGTGAAGCAAATTCAATCGACCTTTTGAACTTGGAACAGTCTTTGACTTAAATGAACTTTGTTTTGCTTTACTCACTTCACAAGAGGAACATAGTTAATCCTTGACATACTTCAGTTTTGGTAAACCAATCACAACATCTTTCTTTGAAAGCAAGTTGATAAGGTAGTCGAAGATTGAGATGAGAAAAGTATTTGATGCCATAACCAAGGCTTGATTTGTGATGCTTATAGCCATGAGACAGATGGAGTTGATGCATGTTGTTTCTTGAAGATAAATAATAGATACAATTCCATGATTCTCAACCGGATTAGTAATTCATTCCCTGAAGATCACTAACAAAACACGTAGATTTTTCCGAAATGCAACATCCAAATCCGCATCACACGAATTGACCAACTGAGAAATATTAAAATAAAAAAACAATGAAAGAGACCATCGACTTAGTAAACCACTGTTTGATTCGTGATAATTTCCTTGAACCAAATCTCCATAACCAAGAATGGAGCAAATTGATCCCAATTCCGAAATGAACGGTACCTAAATATTTTTCAACAAAATTGCACAGCAGTGATAGATTGCCCGTCATGTGCTTTGTGCATCCCGAGTCAACAATGAATTGCATGAGTTTTACAATCTGCAAGAGAATTAGAGGACAATGGAATACATGACAAATTGGATCCTAAAGTGTTTGTGAGTTTTAAGACATTAGTTATCCTAGATACATTATCTATGGCAAAACTAACATTCTTAGTCACACTTTCATTCCTAACTTTAGGTACCCATTTCTTTTTTGTCATAGGAACCCATGTATATGCTGATGGTCATTGTTGTGCTATCCACCATTTCCACGCCTTACTAGTTCTCTTATAAAGCATCCTATAGTAACTCTTAGAATTTGTGGTAGTGGATTCTGATGCAACTGTTTTCTTATGGGGTGTTGCAACAAATTTGTTCGCTTGACTTTTGGGATTTCTAGTACTAATAGGCACTACATTAGGCTTCTTAGTTCTAGCATTCACGTCATTCAAAAACTTAGAAACATAAGCATCATGATTCGAATTAAACACACATTTTTCACAAGTAGCACAAACAGCATTAACATTCGAAGTTCTGGAATTTAAACTGTCATTACACGCAGTTACAGACTTTGTTTGATTAGAAATACTAGAAATCCTGGGGTGGTCTTCTACTTCATTCCTTCATTAAACTTCACTGACTAGAGTTTTGTCAGACCTTATCTTTCATTTGATATGCCCTAGCTGTGGTCTACTAACATTGAGTTGTCTGTAAGCTACTCCTGTAGATGTAGACACACGAATTCGTATTCCTAGAAGTCTGAATCAACATGTTGTGCTCTAGTTTTAGTGTGAACTACTTAGCAATACGATACATGTCTAGTTTAAACACATTTGTGTTTCATAAACAGCTTGCCTTGCTGTTAGAGACAAAATTTGTGGAGTGCCTGGTTTGATAAACTCTCTGACTTATTCGTTTTTGAAAACTGACTTTTTCTATAGCAAAAATTGTTCTCTCAAGAGAATCCTGAAAAAGGATCCATTTTCCTAAAATTGATGGTTTTGGAATCCTTTGGCATAGGGTTGTCGAAACAACACTGGTTTATCAAACTTAATGTCCACATATTTCCTTTCATTTTCAATGATTTTCTTAACTCCACTTATTACAATGTTCTTGTCTTTCAATTGAGCTAATAAATCTTTATTTTAAAGTATTTTAGCACGTCCTATTCGAAATACATTGTGACGCTATTTACTTGCAAACTGGTCATTTTAAGTTGATTCTTGACATTGTTGTAGTAAGCGATTTTCAGAGAAATTGAGAGTTTTTCTCTAATTTAGCAAAACTCTGTAAAAGCTTAGTGTAAATCTCTTTAACTACAAATTTATTTTGTTTCATCAAAGCTTTGTGTAAGACAATCCCATTCCCTTACTTAAGAAGATCTAAGCAATGAATTCAGTGATTCTCAATCTAAATCAGATGAAGATGAAATAAGAACACAAACATGCTTTAGACACACATTCTTTCAAAGCATAATCATACATGTTGGAAAATTCTGCCTTATCATATTATCAAGTTCATCAATTTCATCTTCAAGAGATTTTCAACGTACTTTAAATCTGCATGCATTTCTGCTTAAGTTCATGTACAAATGCAGAAACGTAATCATTCTGAGTCTTAAGGGCAATAGCATCAAACAAGCCTTAACTAAGATTTCCATAAATCTTGAGCAGTTAGGTTACTGAAGATGAAGACGGTCGTTAAATGTTTTAACCCAAGCTTGATCCGAGATGATTAATGTTTATTAGCTCATGACATAATATGCTTGTCTGCCTTTTGCTTATTGATTTTTGGACACTGTAATGGAATATATGTATTTTGAAAATATATGGTTTGTTTTCACAAATATTTTCCGCCCACATTTTCTTTCTTATTTCATTTGCCTGTGCGAACTGAATTTCATAATGCTGAGTCAGGGGTTTAAAAATTTCATAAATACTATTTAACTTTGTGTAGTCAAAAGGTTTCACTAATATCTTATTCAATTTGATCGACTCAAGTATCAAGAGTCCGTGTCCTCTTTCCCTATCGGGACGAGTCTGTTTGCAGGATCAGATTGGTCATGTGTGATCAGCATACAAACATGTATCGGGTTCATTTTGATGCCTTTTTGAGGTTATATTGGATTGGCAAAGGTAGGATCTTCCATAAATGTAGGCATTTGTGCAAACATATGAAATGGTTTTCATTGAATGACTCCTTTTGAAAACAATTTCATTCCAAAAAACTTAATTGGTTTCCCTTGAAATCATTTTGTTCAAATCTTTTTCTTCTTAAGCTTCAAATCTGTTATAACCTTGTTTTCCTCTGAAAAGGACCTTCGTAATGTGACTTTGTTAAAAGACTCTGTTTGACTAACTCATCGTGTTTCTCTTTGACAACAGAAATTTCGTAGGCTTTAACTTTTAAACCTTCTATATGTCAATTTTCTTTGTGAGCTAATAGTCCCCTAGAGTTTCATTTAACTTACGTTCAAGTTTGTCATAGTCCAACCTGTACGATCATTATAGGCCTTGTACCCCTCAAACTCAGTCTGTTTATTTTGAAGTGGCAACTCAGGCAAATCTCCCGAATATCTATTAGATTCCCTAGAGTTCTACTAGTTTCCGCAAGAATAGATTGCAACTTCAGTTAATTCTTGAGTCAATGTTGCATTTGCTTTCTTAATTGCTTTTGAAACTTTTTATTTTCATCGATGTCAGTTTTTAAAATTAGCAATTAAATTAGGACAAGTGCAACACGCTAATCAGCACATTCGACATCATTTTGGTCATCCTTAAAATCATTATCACACATACCGGTGATTCAGGAAAAGGACAAATTATTTTCACCCCGTTTTCCACCTGCACAAGTGTTACTAATAGGAATTCATATTGCTCAAATGACGTATGTCATTGGCTAAACACATTATCATCAGTATCGTATTGTACCTGTTCCAATTGAATGGTCTCAGCGCAGTGCCTGAGTCGCATTATGACCTCTTGGATCTTTGTCAGGTAACTGTAATGTGCATCCAACTCTTGTTCATTCTAATTTCTTCATCGTGTCTGCAACTAATCCATATTGCTCTGCTTAGCTGGAACACACTTTCTCAGCTTGTTTTACACACAGCAACAGTTTTTTCCATTGTGAATGTAAAGTCTTTAACCCGTTTGGCTTTTCCTGCATTTTCCTTAGCATAATGACCAAATCCTTGAGTTAAAACACTATATCCCAGACTGTTGCCATCTACTTGGACCACCTACAGTTTCTCTAGCCCCCAGCAACATTACTGCCCTCAACTGATTCCCAACAGTCCAGTCTGATTGTCATATCTTGTACCTTGAGTAGTATCCCACATTCTTGTTTCTGTGTTTGAGGAAGATTCTGAGGTTGTTGTTGGGTAGGGTTTGTAGATTTTCTTAAAGTACTTTGCAATGAGAGCCAAATTTTTCTGCATGTCTTTATCCCTCTGAGCTTGTTCAGGATCACTGTCTTCTTCAGAAGCTGACTCAGATGGAGGTGTGATTGGTTTGGCTATCTCTTTGCCTTTGTTTCTGGTAGATACATGAGATCTGGTTGGAAGTGATGCTTTTGATGTTGGTGCATATGATTTGTGAGACTTTGATGTTAATAATAAGGTGTCTTGAAGTGTTTTGAGTAGTAGCTACAAGTGCTAATTGGGGTAGGTAACTGTCGCATGAATCATTCAGCACGGAGTCATTAAACTTCCTTTTTTGGAATTGTTTCTAATGTCGAAAGAGTTTGGTGATATGAAACATTCATGCCAACTTGTGTTGTTGCTTGACAATTGTTACAAGTTCTTAGACGCATTCTGGTTGAAGTTGTTGAAAATTGAAATTGACTTGCATCGTTGCAACTGTCCATTTGTTTTCTGGTCATTATTCATCATCTTGTAGAATCTTGGTAGTAAGACGCAATTGTTTCTCCATCGAGAAGATGAATTGACCAAACTCCCCAAAATAAGTTTGTCTTAATCTTGAATATTGGATATTCACTTGTTGTACGCCCTTTCGATGGCTTATCCTCCACATTTCTTGAGCTGTCTGACATGCATCAACAGTTGAAGTATATTTCATCTCCAATTCTAGAGTTAATATCAAAAAATGATATCACTTCTTTTTTTATTCAAAATGACCTCTATCTCAGAGTCCATATTCATTAACTGTCTCGAACTGTTGTTTGTTTCAGGAACTGCTGCAAATCCTCTGTTGCAAGGAACAACTGGTGTTTGTGAACAATCGTTGGAGTAATAAAGGACCTTTGAGAATCACTTCCGTAATGGCATCACATTGGTCTTGTCCAATGTATCGTAAGAACCGTGACGCCATTGTGCATATCGTCCTGTTGCAAGCATTGGATGGACGATCCTTTAAACCAGTTGCCCATTATGTTGTTATGCATTTTGACTTTCGTTGTGGATGTTACAATTGGAGTTGTCATGATGAATGATTGAAGAATTATGAAGTGAACAATGATTGTAGGATCTTAAGTAGATTTGTTGTGATTGAAGTTGTGGTAAAAAGAAAGCAATAAACGTTCACGGGATTTTACAAGTCTAATGATTAAAAAACCGAAAAAAGACATAGGTCTTTTTGACTCGTTTTTGGGTCAAACGAACTCCGTTTTCGGTCTAGTCTTTTTCATTCTTCGTTATTTGTTCCCTAGAGTAGTTTAGAAGCAAAAAATTTCTTTGTATGGTTAATTTTAAAGATTTTAGGTTTTTCCCCCTTTGTTCGGGATTCGTGCTCTCATTTTCTAGTTTAATTTCATAATTTCTAGGTTTTTCTTAAACGTTTTTATTTGTTATTGTTTAATTTGACTTTTCCACACTTTCAATTCAATTCTCTCCTTCAAACTCAAATCTTCGACTGTATCGATTCTCCAGTCCAGCCTCGTTGGGGATAAACGACCCGGGAACATTCTATACTACTTCTCGGTTTTATTGATTCTGCTTCTGGACTATTCTTACTATATATATTCTATATTTTATTATATGTTATATATATTTTAAGGTGTAGTTTGGACGGATCAGCGATACACCCCAAAAAAACCTCCAGAAGTTCTAAGTATCATATAGCCAACATAGCAAGAAGAAATCTATCTAAAGAAGCAAAGGCATTCTTCGCAAGTGTATATTCAGAAGAAGCTCCATCAAATGTAGAACAAGCCTTGAAATCAGAGAAATGGAAGAATGGTATGGATGTTGAAATGGATGCGCTGATGAGAAATGGAACATGGGACAAATGTATTCTTCCACAAGGGAAGAAACCTATAGGATGTCGCTGGATCTTCACAGTCAAATATAAACCATATGGTACAGTTGAAAGATATAAAGCCCGATTGGTTGCCAAAGGATATACTCAAACATACGGGATTGACTATTCTGAAACTTTTTCTCCAGTTGCAAAAATAGACACAATAAGAGTTCTCTTCTCAATAGCAGCAAATCAAGGCTGGCCTCTTCATCAGTTCGATGTGAAGAATGCATTCTTACACGGAGAATTAAAAGAAGAAGTATATATAGAGGGCCCGCCTGGATTCTCTCAGCATTTCAAACATGGAGAAGTCTGTAAGTTGAATAAGTCTCTGTATGGGCTAAAGCAGTCACCCAGAGCATGGTTTGGCAGGTTCACACTGGCAATGAAAAAGTATGGATACAAACAAAGTAACTCAGATCACACCCAATTTCTTAGTCACAAAGGAGATCATGTGACATGTTTAATAATCTATGTTGATGACATGATTATCACCGGGAATGATGAAAGTGAAATAAAGAAAGCTAAAAGAAGGATTATGTGCACAATTCGAAATGAAGGACTTAGGAAATCTAAGGTATTTCCTTGGAATTGAAGTTATGAGATCACAGCAGGGAATATTCATTTGTCAGAAAAAGTATATACTAGATCTCCTAGCAGAAACAGGGATGATTGATTGTAAGCCAACTGATACACCTATGATTACCAATCAGAAATTATTTATGAAGACTAAAGCCAAACTTGCTGATAAAGATAGGTATCAACGAATGGTAGGGAAGCTAATATATCTATCTCATACTCATCCAGATATAGCATATGCTGTTGGAGTGGTGAGTCAGTTCATGCACCAACCCCAGGTAGATCACATGCATGCAGTTCTAAGAATTGTCAGATATCTAAAGGGAACCACCGGTCATGGATTACTGTTCAAAACAAATGGTCATTTAAATATCCAGATATTTACCGATGCTGACTGGGCTGGAGACAAAGGAAATAGACGATCAACTTCAGGATATTTCTCCTTGGTTGGAGGTAATCTTGTCACATGGAAAAGTAAAAAGCAAAAAGCCGTTTCCTTATCAAGTGTTGAGGCTGAATTCAGAGGTATTGCTAAAGGATTGGCAGAAGCATTATGGATAAGAAAACTTGTGTCTGAGATAGGGTTCCCTCCGAAAGAGAGTATTCGGATCATGAGTGATAACAAAGCTGCTATCCAAATCTCAGAAAATCCTGTGTAACATGACAGAACTAAACATGTAGAAGTTGACCGACATTTCATCAAAGAAAACTTGAAGCCGGGATTATTAAATTACCATTTGTCAAATCTGAAGATCAACTTGTAGATATCCTGACAAAAGCAGTGGGAATGGTCATACTCCACAAATGTCTAAACAAGTTGAATTTTGGTGATCCCACTATTCAACTTGAGGGGGAGTGTTAGAAATGATAAGGTTTGAGGGATCAGCAAATATCATTTCCCGGTTTAGAAGATCACGTTTTGAGCCTCAATTCACGGATCAAATTGATTGACATTGATTTTGTTTCCTTATTTAGCTCTTAGACTCATGTATAAATAATGATAATGAGGTTATTGTAAAAATATCAATCTAAATACCAACGTTTAAAGCCCTCTGTATGTTAACATTTATACGTTATTGTATAAAAACGGACAAAAAAATATAAAAAAAACGTAAGAAAGTGTATGAAACGTACAAAAACGTATAAAAATGAAAACATATAAAAACGGATGAAAACGTATAATAACTTCCAAAAATGTACAAAAACGTAAAAAAGTACAAAAATACAAAAACATATAATAACGTCCAAAACCGTACAAAGATGTATAAAATGGATGAAAACGTAAGAAATGTACAAAACGGACTAAAATGTATAAAAACAAATGTAAATGTAAAAAACGGATGAAAACGTATAATAACGTCCAAAAATGTACAAAACGAACAAAAACGTATAACAACATACAACAACGTATGAAAACGTGCAAAAACTTATAAAAACAGACGAAAACATACATAGACGGATGAAAACGTATAATAACGTCCAAAATCGTACAAAAACGTATAAAATCGGATAAAACGGATGAAACCGTACAAAAACATATAAAATCGGATGAAACATGAGCATGTAAAAGTAAATATTAATTACTCAAGCACCAAAATGTCCACCTAAGCACCAAAATATCCACCTAGCCAACATCTTGTTGAGTGAGTCGTGTTTTTCTTCAAGTAGACATTTTGGGGCTTATATGGATATTTTGGTGCTTATGTGCATACATGACATGGACATTTTGGTGCTTACGTAATTAATATTTAACTTTTACTTCTCATTTTATCCGATTTTATACAAGTTATCTATTGTACGTTTTGCAAACATTATATAATAAACACAGTTATACACTCCTTTATGTACTGATTTTCGTCTGTTTTTATACATTTTTGCAAAATCGGGAAAATTTGAAAGTACGTGACTATTGCATAGCTTTTACCCTATGCAAAAAGTAATAAAACAAAACTATTAGGGATTACGTTTTCTTAACTATGTGATTCTTTATGCGAAGAACGATTTAAGTTTACATTGAAAGAGTACATAGTATGCGATTACTATTGATATATATTGAATTCTATCATTTATTTGTCCGTCAAAACCGATTGTTTGCGGTCTAAATAGTTCCTGTGTTTTTTTCTGTAAAAACGTTTGAAAACGTAGTTATATAGTTGAAATAATAATGCTTAAAAGAGCTCTTTAATACTCAAGACTCCTAAATATTAATTCATGAGGCGTTAAAAATGAACATTTCAAAAAAAAGATAAAGCTACTTTTTGTTTGTTAATCAACCTAAGTTTGAAAATAAGCCAACAAAAGAAAGCATGTGTATTAGCCGAAACCACATAAGCTAATAAGCTCAAAAATAAGCTAAAACAAACAATCCCTTTGAGTGGCTCATTTTTTGTGTAGCTTATTCTTGGTAAATAAAAAATTTTTTTTTATTCGAGTTGAAGTATTAAGCTGTTTCTCAAAATTTTGTATCGAAAGGCATTGCCAGCCATCACAGCAAACATCAAACCGAACAAACAAACATCCTCAGCAGATGACAGATCAAAAGAACATTTGACATGCATCACATAAAGACATCACATAAACGTTTTAAATTAATGATACTAAAATAACAATAACTAAACAACATTGAGACATGTAAGGTTTGCACTAAACTTATTTTTGTTCCCATAAAATCACAAACCAGGTGGCAAGTTTTAAACAACATCTTATAACAAAGTGGGATACTTACATCGAGGAAAGTCCCACAATCTTGGCGGGATTCTGACCACCCATTAGTTCAGTGAGTTTTTCCAACGGAAGAAGGGCAAGATCAGCCAAACTGCCGCACCCATCCATTATGCGCTGACATAATAGGAATCGGAAACCCCCCTCCGGCAGCCGCCTTAAACTCAACGGAACGATGTATTGTACTTCATCATACTCTGTAAAATAAAAACCTAAATGTTTAAACACACTGCATATATTGCTGTTTATACAATGTATAGTCAGAACAGTATTTACATATTACTCCAACAACACTTAAATATTAATTTCAAGAATTACATAATAAAACACTAACGGATTGGCTAATTATAAACTAGCCAAGGGCGCAAGTTTGAACCATTTTTATAAGAATTTGGACAAGACTTAACATTACCGCAACCTATATAACCAATTTGCTAGAAAATAAAATATAGCATACCGAACGTCACATCTTTCTACAACACCTTCTTCCTGCAAGAGAGTACTCCAACTACTGGTGCCCTTAGCTTCATCAGGTCATATTGATTCAATTTTCAAATAACAAATATTTCTTATCTAAGCAGAATTTGCTAGCAAGCTACGACCAACCAATTCTCAAGCAGAAAAAGTAGCGAGCGAGCAAAGAAGATCTATTGCGAATTAAATATTATAGGGAGTGACATCTATACTAAATCTCCCTACTGTTGACTGGCCAAGTTTACCAATGTATTACAACAAACAAATAAGAAAACCAAGCATCCCTCATCAATAATCTGTTGAAGGGATTCGCATTTACCTGAAATGAGAAACTCTTGTCTTGTGAAAACTCGATTAAAAGAACAGGTATTTGGTAGTAACGTGACATCATTTCAACTTGGTGGTAAAGACGACCTGATGCAAAGCTATTAAAAAGATCTTGTATGCTCTTTCTCTCCACACATATCGTTGGTGACAAAATGTAATCTCCAACTTCTAGAGTTACCGGTATGATGTTCATGCCCTTTTGATGCAGCACGTTTGGAAGACTGCTCATAAACTCCCTCATATCAACTATGACCTGTAACCAACAATTCAAGGGCAAAAATAAAGTTTTTAGCATTTTGAATATTTAAACTAGCAACAAAAGTAAAGTCAGCATAGGATTAAGATTGCATACTTGCGTCTCTTTGCTAGCTTCCTTCTGTCCACCTGCCTTTCTAGTCACCATATTTAGTTTTGATGGAGATTCTGTCTCACTAGCAGAATTTCGACTAAGACCATGAGCGACCTGATATAATTTTTTACAGAATTAGTCAAACAGCTTGAAAAATATAAATCACAAAAGTTTACAAGTACTAAAGCACATGGGCAGAATTTAAAAAAAACCTGATCAACCTGGCAGTATCATCATTTGATTTATTAAGCTTATGATGGGATTCAAATGCTCCATTTTCACTGCGTAAACAAGCCTCAACTTCTGTACTTCTTAGAATACTTCATAAAATAGAAAATATAACTTTTTCAAACCTTTTTTGAAGGATTTTCAGCTTTATATACTTCTATTTCTCGTACAAAAGCAATGTCAGGATGGTAAACAACAATTGCAGATGGCTTCAAAATGTCAAGCACTTTTTGACCACTTTCATATGCATAGAAGTGCACCGGAGGAATCCATTTATCACTTCCAGATGTATCCACATGCTTCTTGAGAAAACTGGCACCACTAGTTGTGTTCTCATTGCCGGTATTACTATCAACTTCTTGTGTCTTCATTAGGACAGAGGATGGTCCAGGTTCATTAACATCTAAAGAGCTGCCTCCTTTTTATTACACATCATCTTTTTTATATAGGAAACCGTTTCTAGACATCTCGTGTTCTTGCCTCTTACATTCCTATATCTCCCTCGTCCTTTAGTGGTTTACACAATTTTGAGAATCATCATTATTTCAATTCCTTTTTGGGCTTGTTTACTTATTTCAATTGTTGCTGCTAAGAGTGCATCACGTTCTTGTGTTATTATGCTAGTACTACCTTCTACTCCCTTGCTAGGTGTTGTAGGGACCACTCCGTCAAGAACTCCAAATCCTTTATGTTTTTGGTTTTGGGTTTTGTTCTTGTTACGTTTTGGTAAGGCATGCAACTGCACCTTGCTCAGCAAGTATTTCTCCCATTCCCTCGCATGACCTTAATAAATGGCAAGAAAAAATACAATAACAGATTAAAAGCAAGTTACAAATACTGTAATCATAATAACTGATTTCCTTGTGGACAATGTATCAAAATTTGAGAATCACCTTATTTGGGCTGCTTTTTATACACTCTTCAAGCTGCACGCAAGAGTGTTCATCTTTGCATGCAACTAAAACAATGCTATTATCATCCTGAAAACTTTCGGTAACACATTCATCAGCTGATGTAGCTTGCTTCTGCCTTTCCGCTTCTATTTCTTCAAGAATTTCCTGTTTAGGCAAAGCAAAAAGTGAACATAAAGACGCATAGTCAAACTACATAGAGCCATTAACCGACATTGAACAGATCAACAAAAGTATGTGATCTTTTATTGTAGCCATTAAGCAGACATTAGATAACTCAAAAGTGGGACTCACTCACTCACACGCAAGACCTTCCACTTTGGTGCCTCCTCCAAGACTTCCTCCAAAACTACTTTACCATTGGTGTTCGTCGCACGAGGGAATCCCTACATCCAACAACAGAGAACAATGGTTTACACCTACATGAAAATAATAAGAATCAGAAATTATCTAAATGCGAAAATATACAAATTTTGGACACTTACAGAAATAGTAAAGGCTGCGAGAGATGGAACTAATAACACCTAATATAAGATATACACAATCCCTAACACTAAAAACTGAACACACAGACACTCACCTCTTTATCCTTGTTATTAAATCCCAACTTCCTCTTTTTGGATTTCACGCTCTTAGTTGGGGTAGTTAAAGTTTCACCATTTGACCTCCCAAAGTGATAAACCCGTTTTTTTGCGTACTCAAAGATCTTATAACTGGACTCTGCAAATATTCATACAGAGCGAAAACTCTCCGACGCTCTCAATGAATCCAGATACTTTAAATAAGTCACTGCATCATACCTGAACCAAAATTAAAATATCAGCAAGTCAAAACGCTGTCACGTAACCTATGATTGTAAATGTTTCAATCCGCAATACTAAAAGGACAGTTAGCTGAGCCAACTGACGTGCTGTCTCCTTTATCTATTAAGACAAAGGCTACTTAAAATGTTGACATCAATAGCATCATAATATAAATATGTATTCATATACCTAACAAGATTACTCCAACCAACTTCCGAGAGGATCTTAGATCAGAGACAAGCTGCTTCTAGTCTTCTTCCCATACATCTCGTATGCCAATTGGATCCAACTGCCGCTTCACAATCACACGACTCTGACTTAAACAAGCCATTCTCCACAGTTAAATCCTCCACATCAACCTTATTAGTCTTCCTCATTTCACCTTTAACAGCAAGCAACCATCACTCAATAACAGCTTCTGAAATCCCCACATTAAGCACGACATGCGAACTCTGATAATCCCTACCTCTGGTGACGAGACATCACCTCTCTAGGTCTTCTGATACAAATACCTGAAAAAAGTAACATCTCAAAACAAAGCTTTCAAGCCACAATTTTCACTTAAAAGAGAAGAGTCTATATCCCCAAATTATGCAAGACTTCGAAAATTCTATATCATTTCAGTTTCTTCATGCATAGTTTATTAAACATACAGTCAGTTAATATCATTTACAGAGCTAATGTCACGTAATGCATTTAGGTTGGTGCTCCCTCCCGACAGTGGACGGATAAACTAGCTGGTTAAGAATATGATTCGCGTCAACGCTACCTCATCACCGAAACATGTTCTAGAGCTTATGAGTAAAAATTACTTTTTTTGTGGGTAACCATGGTTTCCAACCTTTTGGCCGACTAATCTACGGGGTTTCAGGAGGTTGGCGTGGCCACTTCAGGGTTGTTTGCAAGGAAGGAATTGAACCTGAGACCTCATGTTATCAAACTAACGAATTAGCCTAATACAGATACGTATAATTACCATTCCATTACTAAGATGACAGGCGTGATACAGCTTTTGCAAGCCAGCAACTCATTGGAAGAAATAATACGCCACATAAACATAAAGCATGTCATCAGTTATCAAAAAGTATTATTATCAGTTCAAGAAATATCCGCTACAACCAGAGGTGGAGACAGGAGGAGGCAGGGTGGGCACGTGCCCCCTAGCAAAAAACTGTAGTGTAAATTTTTTAAAAATATTGGGATATTTTTGTAATTTGCTCCACTAACGGACCATTTTTTAGTGTAGTTTTTCTAAAATTATCAAAGTTTGTCCCTGGACCATAAGTTTCTGGTTCTGCCACGGGCTACAACTAACATAAACTTAATCTATAATAAACATCACATTTACTAATCCAAACGCTTTTATAAAACAAACAGGTATAAAAAAGTATTATCATCTACGGGTTCGAATACCTGAAACCTAGGCCACAAATGCAACTTCCTCAAAAACAAAGACTTCAAAACCCTCTCGGCTTTCGCGAAACCGCTCACCATCGCATTCGGCCTATCCGAAAACGCCCAAACAGACATCTCCCTATTCCCAGCCCTAATCAACCTGACAATAAAAACCTCCGTACACGTCTCATTCAACAAATGCGCATTCAGAATCCTCGTCGTGATGAAAAACACTCCGCCTGACGCGTACAGGCTCACGCGCTGGGTTGCTGGTAAGTCTGAGGTGATTTCTGAGATGTTAGTGTTAGGGTTAGGGTTTGAGAGATTGATGGAGTGTTTTTGGGAAGGGGTGGAGGAGAGGATTAAGAGGGTGCCGGTGGGTGGGTGGTAGAGAGTGGTGAGTTTGGCGATGAGGTTGTGGAGGTGATTTCTGAGATGTTAGTGTTAGGGTTAGGGTTTGAGAGATAATGGTGTTTTTGCACCTTCTTTATATGCATCTCTGGTAGAGCAATTTGAGAAGTTCGTGGCCTTCCAGCTTCAGTAGTCATTAGTATAAAAAAAGTGAATCCCAAAAGGTATTATTTTGCTTTAAATATGCATGTTGCTTGCTTTCTAATTCTGATTATTGATAGTTAACAAATATTTTCGATTGCGTTAACGTGATAGCGTTAAAATTTCTCAAAGAAGTAAAATGTTTCAAGAATGATTGTCCTTCGGTTGATTAGTCTTCTATTTTTTTCGCAAAAGTGACATATATGATAAGGATATCAAAAAAAAAAAATAACAAAAAGATCCCAAAACGATAATACACATGATGAAACATTTTTTTTGGGTTGGATTAGTTGTTATTATAGATGAACTTTATATCTACTTTAAGAAGTAATTTTTTTATTAATATAAATTATACAAAGATATGTTGTTAACCACTTCAGGTAGGATTTTTTTCGTTGTTTATTTAACTTTTGAAGCAAGAATCGAGCATTGTAAGAAATGCTTAAGGATCTATGTGCTTAAGTTTTTTATCTTCTGAAGAAAACTTAATTTCAAGATAAATTGAAATACTTTATCTAAGATCACTTCATATTACAAAGTTGAAGAGTTGTGAAAAACAACCATTCAACCTCTTAATTAATGTCGGTTTTTTTAGTTTCAAGATTAATGATATCGACACCATTGATCACCTTCTTCTGACGCTTTCGGTAGCAGTTAAAGTACCACCACTCTTCTTCCTCTGAGACGATAATGACAATTCCAAAAACGATGGACACAACACCCTACAATGGTATTGTTACATAACACGTAATTACACATCAAATAACGCGTTTAGATTAGCTACTAATGTTACCAAAACATCAGAAAAAGCGGGGAAAAAGTGTTTACTATAATAGACAGGTATTATAGTAAGATTGATGTATCCTAGGAATGTCCAAAACTCGTCGATGTATTGTATGAGTGAACTCTTTATGAGTCAAGTAAGTAACTTAAGAGCGTAGATATCATAGAACTGTGTAGCGCAAATTGAATCCTTACCGGCCATAATCTGGACTATCAAACACATTCTTTGAAAATAAGAGGAATAAAACATTTAGTTATGTATGAGTTTTAAACACTAAACATAGTAGCCTTTATATAATATACAGTTCGCAAATAAGTTTACAAAACGTCTTCTTTATTGCCTAAATGTCATCCAAGTCGTTGTTCAATATGCTTTCCTAACGTGGTACCTTGGAAACCGTTTTGAACCGCCATTGAACCTATAAGTTAGTGATAACATATAGTTTAAAAAAAGGATATATAGTTTTAAAATGTATCTATCTTGACACAAAATTCTTTTGTATGTACTTAACTTTTTTCCCATTCTGTGTATTCAACTTTTAAAAAACCACCAATCTTTTCGTACATAGCTACCATTGAAATTGACAATCTATATTCTGTCAATACAACATATTTCGTAATACATTGATAGGCTATAACAATACATATAAAAGGTGATTTTGAAAGTTGATACGCACAATAGAAAAAAAGTAGAGTACACACATAAGAATTTTATTTCAAGTTAAATACATTTTTAAACTAGTATCCCTTTAAAAAAATTCCGATCAAATATGTAAACAAATTAACCTAAATATTACCAGTTCATTTCTTCATTCGAGCGAACTAAATTACAACTATTAGTTGACCAACATCTTCACATGATTTCAAGAAATCAAATATATTATCCCCAAATGAACCCATAGCATACATTTAAGTTGTGTGCCTCTAATAAGACATACATCACTAAAAAGTTTCAAATCATAACTAAGCGCGTGTAAAAAAAACTTGTACTGGTAGCTCAAAAGCTATAATCGAGCTAGATATAAACTTTGAGTTTTCTCCCATGCCAATAATATGTGCATGTAACCTGAAACGCCCATATTTTTTTAACATGAACTTGTGAAAACTTATTTCATTTATAACATATAACATGTACTAAATCTCTCTATACGTTAATAAAAAAAACGGAAGCGTAACTTTACATCGCTAAAACGGAGCTGTATTACCAAACGCCCCTTTTCTAAACATTTATAAACTAAAAAGTACATGACCTTTACTAAAATTTAAAAAGGAAAAAACCTTTTTTGGGGGGTTTTTATTAGTACACTGACACTTGCTTTGGGGTATTCCAAACTGATAACACATGATGGAAAAGAGAAGCTCGTTACCTAAATCACGAGCTGCGCCATTTTAACCCATTACGCCTCAACTAACACATAGCTTGGTCTCATCTTACCAAACCTGCAAAACATGAAACTGAAGAAACGGAAATTCTATAGACTTAGTGAGTAACGAAACTAACTTGAATCATAAGCTAATATGAGTTGAAACATCAGCATGATGTATTTCTGCATAAGCCGTTCCAATCCTGACGAACTTGATACCTGCTACCAGCATATATTTGGAGTCTAAACTGAATCTAACTTATAACTATGTGTGAATTCGTAGTTAATCTGTACTCCGCTAAGTCGTTATAAATGTACATTCCTCTGAGGCTATTTCTAACTGGCGACGGACTAGTAATAAACCGCAATCTATAAACCCGCATTTCTAACTAATAATAATCCAGTAATCGCTAACTGTATGAAAGCTACATATAGTACTGTTTTGCGCGTCAACCAGCATGAGTTCACAATACTAGCAGTCTAATTGATATAAAAATAGTTCTAAAACTACTACTGAAACACGAGACCAAGCCTAAAGCATGATACTAAATAAGTTACTTATCATAACTATTTTGACTACTAAACATAATTACTATAAAGTACATAATCATGATATTGATTGGGTGCCCTATCACATAAAGAGAACACATACTAACTGACACATTTTAGTGCATAAGGCAAATAGACTGTCCTAATTCAATAAAAACACCAGGCTGAGCGCGCTAAAGCACAAATACTGAGCGCGTAAGCACATACTGCTGAGTGCGTAAAGCAATAAACTGGTTGAGCGCGTAAAGTACTACTGGCTGAGTGCCGTCAAACGCACAACATACGGCTGATGCGTAAAGGTTGAGTGCGTAAAGCACATACTGACTGAGTGCGTAAAGCACTTATTGACTGAGTGCGTAAAGCACTTACTGGCTGAGTGCATAAAGCACATATTGACTGAGTGCGTAAAGCACATACTGGCTGAGATCCGTAACAGCGCCAACTTACTTGGCAGAAGTGCGTAAAGCAACATACTTCTGAAGTTGCGTAAAGACAACATACTGGCTGAGTGCGTAAAGCACTTACTGGCCGAGTGCGTAAAGCACATACTGAGTAAGCACATAACTGATTGAGTGCGTCTGACTGAATGCATAAAGCATTTATCCCCATTCAGGACTGATTAATGTGATCATTATTTTAAAAGCAACTATTATTCCATACATGATCTGCACTAGAGACAAGTTATAATTAACTGATACTGTTCTAAAGTTCCGAAACTGTTTCACGCGTAATATTCATATAATAAAACAATTAAGGCCAAGTTGAATAGACCTAACAGTCAGCATAAAACTAAATATCTTACACCCAATGCGCGCGGTCACCATAAATTGCGAATATGAACCAACGGTTCGTCATGATAATAAATATGACCCAACGGGTCGCCATAATACTAAATATGACACAACGGTCAACACATACTGAATACGAGACAACGGATCACCATAATATTAAATATAACCCAACAGTCAACATATACTGAATACGACACAACGGGTTCCGCCAAAAGATTGAATATAACCCAACGTCAGACATATACTGAATACGCCAACAACGTCGCCAAGATATTAAATATAACCAATCTGGTCAACATATTGAACATACGACCAACGGGTTCGCCATAATATTAAATATAACCCAACTCACAACATATACTGAAGACACACAACGGTCTCGCGCCAAATATTAAATATGGACAACCACTATGACAACATATACTGAATACGACACAACGGGTCGCCAAAAATTAAATATGGCCACAAACGACAACAGAACGGGTCGCCATAAAATCATAAATATGCCCCAACGGTCAACACTATACTTGAACATTTTGCATAATTTGCGACCATTAAGGTCACATGAAATCTCTTGAGATATACAAGGCAAATAATATTTATATCAAGTTTTAATCTATAAACCTGTTAACTGTAAAATTCGTTACTAATCCACCTTAGTCCAAACTTATGCAAACTTAAATAGACGCTAATCTTGAACACCTAAAAATTTACACCATATGTTCCACAATCAATTCATGAACATGCTAGCCCCCCCTTAGTCACACAATTAACAAGTTAATATTTTACATATACACTATGTCAGACTTGTCCATTATCTTTTGGCTCATAATTTATAAACCAACTCTTTACCCTTTTTACTAAACATTTATTTAGGCATTCTAACAAACACATTAACTACACAAAACTTGTTTTAACTATATATTCTTCTTTTGTATAAAGCTTATACATAGCTTAAAGATTGTAACTATATATAAAACATAGTCACAGATTCCAAAATCCATATATATAACTAAAACATGTGCGCCACTTGATTTAAACAAAACTCATTTAGAACATCTAGATGTTCTTTACTAGTAACACTAAAAATCATAGTAGCAAATATAATACCTTCAGTAGTTCAAAGTAGGGAAAGTTCTAATACTGCCTAACACTAATTATTGCTCTCTCTTTCTTTTAATTTCATCAAACATGTAAACGCGACCAAAATGCACTTTTATTCTAGAGCACTTACAAAGGCTGTCTTAACTTCTAACCAACACACATAGCTACTAATACTTTAATAAGGAGACTTATCTTGGGATAAAACTTAAAAGTATGAAGCATACACACACCTTCTGTGAGGTGTTTATCTGTTACTTGCCAGGATAAGTATAACGTTCAACATTTGACTTCATTAGCTTAAAACTAAAGTAGTTAGCAAATAATCATGTTAAGCCCCTCAAGATACACTAGTTAACATATTAAGCTAGTTGATATTTGGGGGTAAACACAACTTATCAAATACTTTCATAATCGTCTCATTTAGCGCATTATAGACGTTAACTATTTACCTGTCAGAAAATAACATTATATAAAACCGGGATGTTACAACTCTCCCTCACTTAAACTATTCGTGTCCTCACGAATTATACTTGGGGTGACTATACACGACTAAACTGTTAAGTCTCCCACCCCTTAACACTATATCAGAGTGTTTATTTTCCCTACTTATATAAAACATAGACATATTTACCACTCATAAAGAACAATAATTAGCGATTTCATATCGTCTATATTAATGTTGTAAGACCTTTCTGAGCTAAATCCTACAAATCGAAGATTTTTATTCAGCTTAATTTTTTTTCATCTCATATCACTCACTGTTCTAGAAACTCCTCAGAGACACCCTATGATCCCAAAAAATTCCATCTCGCAATTATGTAACTATTACACGTTGGCCAAACGTTCTAAAAAATATATTCGCATCAATTAGACATGCCCTTTACTGCCATCATAATCGACCTCGATTCATTTAATAAAACAATCAGCTTAGAATCATTAACTGATACCATGTTAACTGCTCTGTTAACTATGAAATATATTTTCATGCTATTCTGTTACTAATCACATATTGGTACGATAAACTACAACTGATTATACATACTATCATGCAAGTCTGCTTCTGAATTATGCACATCTAAACACATCAGAATCTTATGTTTGATATTCTGGTTCTAATCGTGATTTTCATAGCTGCATTTTTGTCATTCAATTTCTCAACATGAGTACTACACATGATTCTGATTTCTAATAAATCATAATATCGAGATACTAATCAAGGACAATAATGTGCAACCTCAACCTTATGCATTCAAACTCTAGTATACTTGCTCACTTGTGCGTGCTATAGTACTACTAATCATGACATAATATTCACTATAACTAGCTCTAATTTATTTCGGCTACCTCTGTCATCCTGCGATCATGGCATTTTTAATCATGCATTACTACTTTTAAGGCATTACATAAATCTGTCTAAACATGATTCAGATTCATTCTATACCATATCGTCCTAAATACTCAGAATTCCTGAACATACTAGAATATAAAAACACAGTTTTTTTGTCAGCTAATAAATAAAGATTTTCTAAAATAACTTTAACCATCGTGGTTGCCGTGGATTAGTAAACACCATTATTTTGAAACCCGGTATCGACCCGCCGTTGAAACCGTCTCGTCTAAAAAACGAGTGCTAAATAAACCAGAGTATTCATATTTTTCGAAAGTCCGATTAAACCCACCAGTTGAGCGACCCCTAGGTAACCCGGGTTCTTGAGACCCGCCTCTTTCGTTTTTTAGTGTTTTCTTTGACATAAAATAAAGCATGATTAATTGTAAATATTGCGACATAGTTTATAATTTTACCTGTTATATTTGTTAATTAATAAATAGTTTTTTATGCTCAAATATTCAGACAAATATTTCATGAATGATAATATTTATTTTCATCTAATTATTGAAATTTTTTTAATTTTTTTCTTATGGAAGACCGGATTAATCCGATGGTCGAACCGGTAACTCGGTGACTTGATAACTCGACCGAATCGATTAGTGACTGGTTTTTAAAAAATGGGTAAAAACTCAACTGAAAAAGTAAAAACCCCCAAAAATAGTTTGAATCAATGTAACGCTGCATTGACCAAACCTGCATGCTGGTATCTTGTCCAAAAATAATATAGATCACATATCTCCCCCAAACTAAAACTACTACGTCGGTTTTAATGGGTAAGGTATCTTCATTTTTTAATTTAGGTGTTGGATTTTTTTGGGGTTATAATTATTGAAGGTTAATGTTTTCATTGATTATAACTGATAACAACTATCATATATACATCTATATATATGATACAAGAGATTATTCTAGAATAATAACAATGGGCTTGGGCCTAATACAAATCAATAAGTAATAAATGTTGATTGATGACTTGACTTTGAATATTGACTTGACTTTTGAATGATGAATATTGACTTGACTTATATACGGCTAATATCCAAAAATATATGACTAATAATAATTAGGTAAAATTTGTTCCACTTTTATGACAAAGAAAATCTTTTAAACTTTTAAAATCTTTTAATTGTTATTCTCTTGATTTTGTTTCTATGAATACAAACCTTAATTCTTGTATAAAAAGTGTTATAAAAACCAGGTCGATTCTCACAAAAATATTAGAAAAAAAACCATAATCTTTACTAAAACCTTAAATTTCCGATGGCTGGCTTTTTATCGAGGCTTGTTACCAAGATTTGTCGTGTGCTCACAACCAGGAAGACAGTAGATGATGATGAAGTTGCTCCTCGGCGTAATAAAGTTCGTACCTTTAAAGTTCCTGATCAAAATCTGCTAACAACCAGGACAATGGATGATGAAGACGCCCCTGGGCTCAAGGCGGTGCCTAACTTCCAAGTTCCTGATGAAGTTGAACCGGAAGATGTCATCGACGTAAGTTAATCTTTCACAAACACGACAAGTTTTGTACCAACACTATCTGTAACACCCCCAAAATGGGTCGCAGCGGAATAAGGATCCGGGGCATGTTACTTCAAGATCAACAGCACAAGATATATATAAGAACGACACAAAAGTCGTTTAGATTGATACATTGGATTAAATAAAAGTCATATTACAAAAGCTTATAGCTTTACTTGTTCTTTATTTAATATTTACAAAAGACGACATAGATTTCCCCAAAACATGATGCACCTAAGTCTTTAACAGTGCTATCCAAAACATAATCCAATGCATCCTTGGCATCTCGTGCCTAATGACCTCCTGAAAACATTGCTTAAAACGTCAACAAAATTGTTGGTGAATTCATAGGTTTATGTATTTAAATTATGCAGGACCGCAAGACTTTCCCGTGATGTTACAACATATGCCAACATTCACAAAACCAGATTATTTAAAAAATTGTAGAGTGGCTGCTGCATTAGGACTCGTTGAACAAACATACGTGCTACTGTTCCAAACACAGTGGGGTGATTCAATGGGAAATAATCCAATAGCCTGCTGCACATTATGCAGGTGCCCAATTGAAGGTCAGTTCTTTCTTTTTCTTTGTTTGACTTAGTTTGGTTGCTCAAATTTTTTCAATTTAAAATTAGTTAGCATAATAGCCTGGTTTGTTGCATAGGATGATTTGGGGATTTTTATTGGCGTCTTTTGACCTAAGATAAACTGTTTATATTACTTGATTGACCTAAATGGGTTGAAGTTGCGCCTAGGTGAAAAGTCGAACTGATACTGATCAAAGCCTGAAAGCAACTTCAAAGATCAAATGTTTTTAAAACGGATAAGGGATCAAAGCCATGGAAAGCCGAGGCTGTTTTTTCTTTTCGGTTTATGATTTGGCTGCTTACTTATGTGTTATTTCCTATTTGTGAAATAAATATTCAGTTTGTTTCATTTTTGTATTTTAAGAGAGGGGTTTCAGCAAAGGGGTCAAAAGCAGAGTCTATAATGTCTGTTCAAGATAAATCCAGACCGATGGGTAGCAGGTAATATGAAACTCCTCCTTTTTTTTCCTTTTTCTCTGATATTCTTATCCCTCATTAGCCTACTAATAAATGTGAGCTTCTTATTTTGTGGTTTTAGGTTAGTTTTTACTCCCAAAGAACCTCAAAGGGAAAGACATCCAATGCCACAACCATCTGTAATTGGCCCTACAAACTGGTATGAGGCTACCCCGACAGTTTCACACGGTTTTAGGACCTTCACAGTTTCAAGATTGCATTCATACCCAAATCACATAAGCCCTATCACAAGAGAAATCCAAGCTCCGTGTAGAATTATATCCGGTTTTAACTCGACCCAGAAAAGATTTACGCGAAATAAGGTTAGGATCATTTACAATATGGCTCTCCTGAACAGGTGTGGCCCTTAGCTATTTATTGATGAACTTTTTCATATGCATTATATTGTTAAAAATGTTTACTGAATGCACAAACTGTTCAATTGGAAGGTATGAAAGTGATATGCCAGGAATTCGAAGCCATAAGTAAAGACCTTGAGGTCCATTTAGTAGACGATCTAATCACAGATGCTGACAGGCTTGTGTCTTGTTTAGTTGCTAAGGTACTACAGATGTACCGTCTGCTTCTACTGAAATACCTTCTGGTAATGGCATGGAGATCGACAATTCTGATCTTACTTTTGGAATTCATCCATTCTACATTGAAAAAAGGTAAATTGTTTAGTTGTCCAGTTGCTTTTATTGAGCAAGGGATTTTAAGAAATACTTTAAAGGATCGTGGATTTTAGCCAAATCAAGTGGTACAACAAAGGTTGATCAGTTGATTTTGGACTCTTATATGCTTATCTAATGTAAGGTATTTTGTGCTCTATAGGTTTTAACCATGTAGAGGCTAAAGGATTCGAGTTTCTGGCACCTACTACTCGCAGAAATTCTATGCGTGTATTGCAGGCTATGCAGCTTAAAAAGCCTGGTACTCATTCCCTTTTTTTCATACATTGCAGCACTATTTACTAGGGGTTGAATATTTGAGGCATTGGCAAATATGTCAAAAAAATTTGGGGAAATTTTTGTTACTAGTCGAATCATGTATGGTTCACTTGACTCGAACCACTTTTTGTGCATATGATTAATGTATTTCTGATCACAAAACATACACTTTTACAAAATATAGTTTCTTTATTATAATTTGACGGGTTTGGAAATGGGTCAAAAGTGTTTGGGTCAAAACTGGCAAGTTTTATCTAAGAATTGGAATCAGGTATGATTTCTTGACTCAAATCGCTTCCTCCCAAAATTTGAGGTTTATTTATGATCATATAACTTATATTAATTTAACAGAAGACTCGTTTCCTTTTTAGCTAACTTTGACCCGCTAGAGATAGAACACAATGTGGAATATCTTGAAATATGTCTTATTTGTCTTTTTCCATTTGTGCATTGTAGTTTTATTGGAAGCAAGTCCAGGCGTTGGAAAGACGAGTTTAGTACTCGCCCTTGGAAAGTTTTCTGGACATTCTGGTTTACGGATAAACTTTTCAGAACAGGTCAATAAATTTATAAATTTCCATTTATCAATGAACTTTTTCGTGGGCATTATTTTGGTTTCTAATTACACGATTTGATGCAGGTTATAGCGGAGTATTTCAAAAGAAGAAATAGCTGGCCTAAAACAAATGTTTGAGATACATCGGTCATATTACTTAGTTAATTGCATAAATTGTCCCTGTGGTTTGTCGAGTTTATTGAAAATGGTCCATAATCTTTTTTTTCCTGGATCCTCTCCCTATAGGTTTGCCTCGCATCGGGTATGGTCCCTTGACCACTAATTCGGTTAGTTCGCCGTTAATTGGTAGTTTAGATGGCGGAAATGACATAAATACCTTCGTAAGTGTTTCATAAATGGTCCTTGTTTGTTGTGTGTTTTTTGGTTTTTTGTTTTTTAATTTTTTTAATTTTATTTCGTTTTAATTTTTAACTTTTTTATTTGTTCCTTTTATGTTTAAACCGCTTTCTCAAGTTTTTAAACCGTTTTTCTTGTTTTTCTATGTTTGTGTGATTGGTACGTTTTCACACGTTTTTGTCCATTTTTAATTTTCAACTTTTGAACGTTTTACGTTTTCATCCATTTTTAACTAGTGAACATTTTACGTTTTCATCCGTTTTATGCGTTTTCATACGTTTTTGTCCTTTTTGTATGTTTTCATAAGTTTTTTACATAATTGTCTGTTCTTGTTCGTTTTCATCCGTTTTTACCTATTTTCTTTCGTTTTTACGTTTTTTACGAGGGTATTTATGTCATTCTCAATATCTAAACTGACAATTAACGGTCAAACTAATGGAATTAGTGGTTAGTGAACCAAACCGATACAGGTTAAAACCATAAGGAGAGGATTCAGAAAAAAAAAGTTTATGGACCATTTTCATTAAACAAACAAACCACAAGGATGATTTATGCAATTAACTCAAAGTAATATGACGATGCTGTCTGCACACCCAATTCTAAAAGTCGACGCAAATGCTGATGAACGTAAGAAGAAATCAGTAAAAAAGGAACTATTCAAAGAAGACAAGCTTCCAAACAAAAAACCAAGGCAACAAGACGAGACAAATGACATGTAATAGTTTTTATATAACAGTTTCCTAATGTATGTAAGCTACCCTATAAGAAAAAATATCTTAACTAATAGGCAAGCGTGACTGCTTCCCACTATTCAAGCACTAATTTTGCTAAACCAAGTACAAGTAATTTCATATTTGGCATATTGTACTGAACAACAAACCACACATAGCATAAAGCATAAGCATAACAATGAGTTTCATAAGTGAGACACTAACATACGCAAAAAAGGGACTTCAAATTACCACTTCATAGTTCATACAAAAGATAGACCTATAAGACACAATAGCAAACATAATATAAACACTACGACAAACGACCTATACAAACCCCCTTAAATCCTAAGACACAAAAGCAAAACACTATTACTACAACTAATCATCATCCAACCTACACCCTAAAACCTAAGACACACTACCACACAAACAGGCTAATGCAACGAAAAGTTTGCAATGGTATATTTTTGTTGCAAAATTGCAACCGTAACGCAACAAATTACCAACAGAATTTGCATCGACAAAGAAAATGGTTGCAAATCCGTTGCAAAATATATACTAATTTCTTTTATATATATTGTTATTTTTTTCGTTTCAAATCCGTTGCAAATAATACAAAATTGCAACATAAATGCAACGAAAGACAAAAAAATAAGTCTAAAAGAAATTACAATTTATTTTCCGGTGCAAATTTTCATAATTGCAACGGAAATGCAACGAAAGACAAAAAAATAAGTCTAAAAGAAAGTACAATTTTTTTTCGTTGCAAATCCGTTGCAAATTTTCATAATTGCAACGGAAATGTAACGAAAAACAAAAATATAGAAGAAAAGCGTTTATGATCTGGGTAGTAACAACATTCCGTTCTAACTAATCTAGTTTCTATTACATTCATAAACAGACACACCCAATTAAAACTAATTTTCAAACAACCTTAGACATCAACACATTACGCACAATTAAAACTAAGTTAAGAGGATTATAGAACCTATATATGTATTTATTATAAACGCATAGGGTACTCGTGCGTTGCGGTCAACAGACCATTGCGCAACAATCAATTACACACAACACTACACAATCAAGTAGTAGAGTCATCCCGTGTGCATCGCACGGGTCTGAAGGCCTCGTTAGTATTAAGAGTAAGCACATGCATATGACATGTGTTAGATTGGTAACTATACACACACATAACCATTGTTCAGTGGTATATTTTTTAACTTATTGACACCGAATCGAGTAAAAAGGTTTAAAAAAACATTTCTATTACACGGTTCTTGGAAAATAGTTCTCATTCTTAAATTATATGACTAAAAATAATTCTCATTCTTAAATTAAATGTATTAAGAGTGAGCAAATGCATATGACATATGTTAAATATAAACACACATAACCATTGTTCAATATTTGTGAACTTATTGACACCGAATCCAGTAAAAGGTTTTTTTTAAAACTCGTGTATTACATTACCGTTTGTAATATGGTTTGACTAAAAGGTTTTTTTTAAAACTCGTGTATTATATTTGCGGTTTCGTCTTTCGACAACGCCGTTCTGTTCAGGTGTTCGAGGTGTAGAAGTTTGATGCTCAATTCCTTCTTCTTTAAAGAATGCATTAAGTGTCTTGTTTAAGAACTCAGTGCCTCTGTCAGTGCGAACAGAAATTACTGGGGCTTGAAGATTTCTTTGGATCATCGTGAGAAAGTCTTTTAAAACTTCTGGTGTTTCATCCTTGGAACGTAGAAAGAGTGTCCAAGTATATCTGGAGTAGTCATCGACAATTACCAGAATATATCTCTTCCCATTTATGCTAGCAACCCGCATTGGACCACATAAGTCCATATGAAGCAAATTTAACCGTCCTTTTGAACTTGGAACAGTCTTTGACTTGAATGAACTTCGTTTTGCTTTACTCACTTCACAAGAGGAACATAGTTGATCCTTGACATACTTCAGTTTTGGTAAACCAATCACAACATCTTTCTTTGAAAGCAAGTTGATGTAGTCGAAGTTGAGATGAGAAAGTCTTCGATGCCATAACCATGCTTGAGTTGGTGATGCTTTAGCCATGAGACAGATTGGAGTTGATGAAGTTGTTTCTTGAAGAGAAATTGTATAGAGATCAGTTCCACGATTACCGGTTAGTAAGTCGTTTCCCTGAAGATCTCTAACAAAACACGTAGATTTCCGAAATGCAACCTCCAAATCCGCATCACAGAATTGACCAACCGAGAAAAGATTGTGATTGAGACCTTCGACGTAGTAAACCCTGTTGATCGTAATATTTCCTTGAACCAAATCTCCATAACCAAGAATTGGAGCAAATTGATCATTGCCAAAACGAACGGTACCCAAATATTTTTCAACAAAATTGCACAGCAGTGATAGATTGCCCGTCATGTGCTTTGTGCATCCCGAGTCAACAATGAATAGGATGAGTTGTACAATCTGCAAGAGAATTAGAGGACGATGGAATACATGACAAATTGGATCCTAAAGTGTTTGTGAGTTTTAAGACATTAGTTATCCTAGATACATTATCTATGGCAAAACTAACTGTCTTAGTCACACCTTCATTCCTAACTTTAGGTACCCACTTCCTTTTTGTCTTAGGAACCCATGTATATGCTGATGGGCATTGTTGTGCTATCCACCATTTCCACGCCTTACTAGTTCTCTTATATAGCATCCTATAGTAACTCTTAGAATTTGTGGTAGTGGATTCTGATGCAACTGTTTTCTTATGGGGTGTTGCAACAGATTTGTTCGCTTGACTTTTGGGTTTTCTAGTACTAATAGGCACTACATTAGGCTTCTTAGTTCTAGCATGCATGTCATTCAAAAACTTAGAAACACAAGCATCATGATTCAAATTAAAAACACATTTTCTACAAGTAGCACAAACAACATTAACATTCGAAGTTATGGAATTTAAACTGTCATTACACGCAGTTATACACTTTGTTTGATTAGAAATACAAGAAATCCTATGGTGGTCTTCTACTTCAGTCTTCTTAAACTTCACTTGACTAGTGTTTTACAGGACCTTATCTTTCATTTGATTGCTCCTAGGCTGTGGTCAGCTAACATTAGTTCTATAAGCTACTCCTGTAGATGTAGACACGCGAGGATTAGTATTCCTAGAAGTCTGAGTCAACTGTGATGCTCTAGTTTGTGTTGTACTACTTGCAATTCGATACATGCCAGGTTTAATCACATTTATGTTTCTTACCGCTTGCGTTGCTGTTTGAGGCAAATTCTGTGGAGTGAGTGGTTTTGATAAACCCTCTGACTCATTAGTTTTTGAAACTGACTTTTTCTTTGCAAAATTTGTTCTCTTAAGATAGTTTGAAAAAGGAGTCGGTTTTCCTAAAACTGATGGTTTTGGAATCCTTTAAGCATTTGTTTGTCGAACAACAGATGGTTTATCAAACTTAGTGTCCACAGATTTTCCTTTCCATTTTTCAATGAGTTTCTTTAACTCACTTATTGCAATGCTCTTGTCTTGCAGTTGAGCTTTAAAATCTTGTATTTCAAAGTATTGTTTACGTTCCTTTCAAAATACATTTAACGCCTTTTCTTTACAAACGGTGTCATTTTTCAGTTGTTCTTGACATTGTTGTAAAGCGATTTCCAGAGAAATTGGGTGTTTTTCTAATTTAGCAAAACTTCGTAAAAGCTCAATGTAAATATCTTTACTTACAAATTCAGTTTGGTCAAAAAGCTTTTGTGTAAGACAGTCACATTCCTTGACTTTATGAAGATATAAGCATTGTAATTCAGTGATCTCATCTAAATCAGATGAAGATTGCAAAGATGTAACCACAATAATATCATTCGACACACATTCCTTGCAAAAGCATACATTACATGTTTAGAAATGCTGCCTATCAGATTCAAGTTCATCAATTTCATCTTCAAGAGATTCAACGTACTTTAAATCAACAATGCATTTCTTGTTTAAGTTCATGAACAAATCGAAACTATCCATTCTGTGCTTAAGGGCCAGGGATCAAACATGTCTTAATTAGGATTTCCATATCTTGAGCAGTTGGGGAACGAAGGTGAAGACGGTCGTTTGAATGTTTTACCCACACTTGATCGGCAATTTCTTTCAAATGATTATGTATTCGTAATGACATGTATGCTTGACACTTTTTGCTTATTGATTTTGACAACTGGGAAGAATTGATGTTTTTCAAAATTTTGGTTTTGTTTTCACAAATGATTTTCTCCACATTTTCTTTCTTATTTCATTTGCCTGTGCGAACTGAATTTCATAATGCTGAGTCGAGGGTTTAAAATTTTCATAAAGACTATTTAACTTTGTGTAGTCAAAAGGTTTCACTAAGTCTTTATTCAATTTTGATCGACTCTCGTTATCAAAGAAGTCAGAGTCTCTTCCCTATCGGGGACGAGTCTGTTTGCAGGATCAGATTGGTCATGTGGGATCGCATACAAACATGGTTTCTCATATTGAGCCTTTTTGAGGTACATTGGATTTAGCAAGGTAGTCTTCCATAAATGGTAGGGCCTTTGGGTGCTAATATATGGAAGTGGTTTGGATTATTGACTCCTTTTGTAAACAATTTCAGTCCAAAAACTTTAATTGGTTTTCATTGAAATCAATTTTGTCAATATCTTTTTCCTTCCATAAGCTTCAATCTTTTATGACTCTTGTTTTCTCTTTGACATGGAGACCAACGTAATGTGACTTTTTGTTAAAAGACTCTGTTTGACTAACTCATCGTGTTTCTCTTTGACAACAGAAATTTTTGTAGGCTTTAACTTTTAACTCTACTATTTATGTCAATTTCTTTTTGAGCTAATAGTCCTAGAGTTTCATTTAACTTACGTTCAAGTTTGTCATAGTCAACTGTACGATCATTAAAGGCCTTATACCTCTCAAACTCAATCTGTTTATTTTAAAATGCAACTAAGCAACTATCCCGAATACTATTAGATTCCCCTAGAGTGCTACTAGTTTCCGCAAGAATAGATTTGCACTCAGTTAATTCTTAGTCAATGTTGCATTTACTTTCATTTAATAGCTTTTGAATCTTTTTATTTTCATCGACAACAAGCTTAAAATTAGCAATAATTGCAAGTGCAACACTCTCATCATCACATTCAACTCATTTGGTCATCCTGAATATCATTATCACACAATCCGGTGACCAGAATGACATTACTATCACCCGTTGCCAATGCACATGGTTGTAATGGATTCAGATTGCACAAAATGTTTTTTTTTAGTATGTCCATTGGCAAACACATTATCGTCAGTAACGCATTGTACCTTTTCTATGGCTCGGCGTCATGCATCATCTGCATTAGGAACCTCCTGGATCTTGCATGAAACTGTAATGTGCTTCCACTCATGTTCATCATTTCTTTCATCCATGTCTGCTAGCCATCAGATTGCTCTGCTTAAGTTGAACACCTTTCTGTAAGCTTGTTTAACAAAAACATCTTTCCCTAGATACGTGGAGTCCTTAACCCGTTTTAGCTTTCTGCATTCCTTAGCATAATGACCAAATTCCTTGCAGTTAAAACACTGTATCCCAACTGCCCTGCACTACATGGACCACCTTACAGTTTTCTCTAGCCCTACAACATTTACTGCCCTCAGATTCCCAAACGTCCAGGTCTGATTGTCATTTTTGTACCTTGGAGTAGTATCCACATTCTTGTTTCTAGTGTTTGAGGAAGTTTTGAGGTTGTTGTTGGTAGGTTTGTAGATTTTCTTGAAGTACTTTGCAATGAGAGCTAAATTTTTCTACATGTCTTTATCCCTCTGAGCTTTGTTTAGGTTCACGTCTTCTTCAGAAGCTGACTCAATGGTGGTGTGATGGTTTGGCTATCTCTTTGGCCTTGTATCTTAGTTGCATGAGATCTGGTTGGAAGGAAAGCTTTGATGTTGGTGCATATGATTTGTGTAGACTTTGAAGATTTGAATAATAGAGGGTCTGTGAAGTGGGTTGAGCAGTATCAACAAGTGCTAATGGGGTAAGCATTCTTGCCATTCTTTCAGCACGGAGTTCAAGTAACTTCCCTTTGTATTTTTCAAATGTTCAAAGAGTTTGTGATATGAAACTTCATCCAACTTGTGTTGTTGCTTGACAATTATTACAAATCTTGACCATTCTGGTTGAAGTTGTTGAAGAAATTGAGTATTGACTTGCATCGTAGCAACTGTCAAATTGTTTCTGATCATTTCATTCATCATCTTGTAGAATCTTGTGTAGTAAGACTCAATTGTTTCTCCATCGTGAGAGGTGAATTGACCAAACTCCCAAAATAAGTTTGTCTTGACATCTTGAATATTGAGTGATTCACCTTGTTGTAGCCTTTCGATGGCTTCCCACATTTCTTGAGCTGTCTGACATGCATCAACAGTTGAGTATATTTCATCTCCAATTCCAGTCAATATCAAATGAATCGCTTCTTTTTCTGATTCAAAATGAGCTCTGTTTTCAGGAGTCATATTCATAACTGTCTCGACTGTTGTTTGTTTAGGAACTGCTGGAGAATCCTTTGTTGCAGGAACAACTGGTGTTGTGACAATCGTTGGAGTGTATGGACCTTTGAGAATGCACTTCCGTAAGGCATCACCATTTGGTCTTGTATCAATGTATCGTAAGAACCATGATCGCCATTGTGCATATCGTCCTGTTGTAAGCATTGGTGGACGATACCTTGAACCAGCTGCCATTATGTTGTTATGCATTTGACTGTCGATTGTGGAAGTTACAATTAGAGTTGTCATGATGAATGATTGAAGAATTATGAAGTGAAAAATGATTGGGACTAGAGTAGATTTTTGTTGTGATTGAAGTTTGTGGTAAAAAAGAAAGCAATAAACGTTCCACGGATTTTTACAAGTCTATGATAAAACCTGAGAAAAGAAATTGTGTCTTTCGCGGGATTTTACAAAATCAATAGAAAACCGTGAATGTTAATTGATTTGGATTAAGGTTTGATTTGGATTAAGGTTTGTTTGTTATGAATTGAATGTCTTGAAAATTCAAAAACCTAAGATGACATATTTCGCTTGAAATTGTGCATATTTTGCTTGCTTTGAAAATGACATATTTTGCTTTTCTTTAAAATTACGTATTTCGCTTCAAACTTTACACATTTCGCTTGAGAATTAAAGACTGCACATTTCGCTTAAATTGAAACATATTTCGCTTGAAATCAATCTTGCATGTTTCGCTTGACTTTCACCTGCATATTCTGCTTAAACTAAACCTGCATATTTCGCTTAGGCCTAAACTTACATATTCCGTTCAACCTGACTTACATATTCCGTCTTGAAAGTCAACTATCTGGTTAAGGACACTTAACTACCAAACAAAGTGTCCTAATTCTTTTGAAGCTTAAAATGTGGATCTATTTTTTCCCTTGTTTTGACCGGTATGACCCAAAAAAATAAGCAATCACCAATAAGCTTCGAAAATAAGCTTAAAATAAGCTGGAATAAGCCGAATCTTTTAAGCAAGAATAAGCCACAAAATAAATGAAGGAGCACGAAATAAGTTGTGTAACACGAAGAATAAGGAATGCATAAGCTCAATAAACCAATAAGTCCCAAAATTTTGAGCCGTGAGCTTATTGTCAAAAATAAGCCACGAATATGAAAAATAAGCCAAGAAATTTTGAGCTTATAACCACATATCAAACACAAGAAGTGGTAGAACAAGTGAAGCAAGGAGTAGAGAAGCAAAACGCAAACCAATAAGCCAAAAAAAATCCGGACGTGAGCTTATATAGTCGAATAAGCCACGAAAATTTTGATTTTGAGCTTATTAAACCACAAAACAAACACAATCTACCCAAGGCTCTAATACCAAATGTCGTAAGTAAGAAAATCACTTCACTTCATAATTAAGAACAAGAAATTAAGCTTAGGAGATGAGAAGATTTGTAGAGAGAGAAAGTGAGAGAAAAACTAGAGAGTGAAACTAGAAAATGGGAGAGTTTACTTGCAAATTGAAATCCTTACAAATGAACCAACCACCTCACCTTCCTAGGTGAGGTGTATTTAGACCTAAACTAAAAGGCTTGCATGCCTTTAGTATTTCTACGGGTCGGGCTCGGGTTTACTTGGGCTTTCGCCCGATACACGTGACCGGTTAGCTTACATTTAAGAAAGAGAAGAGAAGCAGTAAAGGCCCGTAAACCCGCTAGCTATTAACAACGTATATTAATTAATGACCGAGACATAATATAACTAATGAACGAATTTTCATTGTTCGACTCAATATTTTGAGGCTAACATACACCTATGATTACCAATCAGAAATTATTTATGAAGACTAAAGCCAAACTTGCTAATAAAGATAGGTATCAACGAATGGTAGGGAAGCTAATATATCTATCTCATACTCGTCCAGATATAGCATATCAGTATGAGTGTGAGTCAGTTCATGCACCAACCCCAGGCACATGCATGCAGTTCTAAGAATTGTCAGAATATCTAAAGGGAACCACCGGTCATGGAGTACTATTCAAAACAAATGGTCATTTAAATATCCAGATATTTACCGATGTTGATTGGGCTGGAGACAAAGAAATAGATGATCAACTTCAGGATATTTCTCCTTGGTTGGAGGTAATCTTGTCACATGGAAAAGTAAAAAGCAAAAAGTCGTTTCCTTATCAAGTGTTGAGGCTGAATTCAGAGGTATTGCTAAAGGATTGACAGAAGCATTATGGATAAGAAAACTTGTGTCTGGAGCTAAGGTTCCCTCCGAAAGAGAGCATTCGGATCATGAGTGATAACAAAGCTGCTATCCAAATCTCAGAAAATCCTGTGCAACATGACAGAACTAAACATGTAGAAGTTGGTCGACATTTCATCAAAGAGAAACTTGAAGCTGGGATTATTAAATTACCGTTTGTCAAATCTAAAGATCAACTTGTAGATATCCTGACAAAAGCAGTGGGAATGGTCATACTCCACAAATGTCTAAACAAGTTGAATTTTGGTGATCCCACTATTCAACTTGAGGGGGAGTGTTAGAAAGGATAAGGTTTGAGGGATCAGCAAATATCATTTCCCGGTTTAGAAGATCACGTCTTGAGCCTCAATTCACGGATCAAATTGATTGACATTGATTTTGTTTCCTTATTTAGCTCTTAGACTCATTTATAAATAATGATAATGAGGTTATTGTAAAAATATCAATCTAAATACCAACGTTTAAAGCCCTCTGTATGTTAACATTTATACGTTATTGTATAAAAACGGACAAAAAAGTATAAAAAACCGTAAGAAAGTGTATGAAAACGTACAAAAACGTATAAAAATGAAAACATATAAAAATGGATGAAAACGTATAATAACTTCCAAAAATGTACAAAAACGTAAAAAAGTACAAAAATACAAAAACATATAATAACGTCCAAAACCGTACAAAGATGTATAAAAACGGATGAAAACGTAAGAAATATACAAAATGGACTAAAATGTATAAAAACAAATGTAAATGTAAAAAACGGATGAAAACGTATAATAACGTCCAAAAATGTACAAAACGGGCAAAAATGTATAACAACATACAACAACGTATGAAAACGTGCAAAACTTCAAAAAACAGACGAAAACATACATAAACAGATTAAAAGTATAATAACGTCAAAATTCATACAAAAACGTATAAAATCGGATAAAACGGATGAAACCGTACAAAAACATATAAAATCGGATGAAACAGGAGCATGTAAAAGTAAATATTAATTACTCAAGCACCAAAATGTTCACCTAAGCACCAAAATATCCACCTAGCCAACATCTTTGATGAGTCCGTGTTTTTATCTTTCAAGTAGACATTTTGGGCTTATATGGATATTTTGGTGGCTTATGTGGACATTTTGTGGCTTAAGTAATTAATATTTACTTTACGTTCTCCATTTTATCCGATTTTATAAGTTTTGTACGTTTTGAACATATTAAATGTTTTCTCCGTTTATGTGATGTTTTTTTGTCCTGTTTTTAATACATTTTTGCAAAATCGGAAAAAAAAAAATTTGAAAGTACTTGACTATTGCATAGCTTTAACCCTAATGCAAAAAGTAATAAAAACAAAACACTTAGGATTACGTTTTCTTAACTATGTGATATCTTTATGTAAAGACGATAGTTTACAATCTAAAGGTAATCATAGTTGCTGATTACTATTCCGAATTATTTTTGAATTCTATCATTTATTTGTCCGTCAAAACATGTGTTTGGTAAATAGTTGTGTTTTTCTGTAAAAACGTTTGAAAATGTAGTTATATAGTTGAAATAATAATGCTTAAAAGAGCTCTTTAATACTCAAGACTCCTAAATATTAATTCATGAGGCGTTAAAAATGAACATTTCCAAAAAAAGATAAAGCTACTTTTTGTTGTTAATCAACCTACTTTAAAAAACCAACAATAGAAAGCATGTGTATTATGCCGAACCACATAAGCTAATAAGCTCAAAAATAAGCTAAAACAAACAATCCCTTTGAGTGGCTCATTTTTTTGTGTAGCTTGAATTCTTGTAAATAAATATTTTTTTTTATTCGTTGAGTATTAAGCTGTTGCTCAAAATTTGTATCGAAAGGCAGCTAGCAATTCCAGACAAACATCAAAAACGAAAACAACATCTCAACAGATGCCAGTCCAAAAGAACATTTGATGCATCACATTAAGACATCACATACGTAATTATATCAAAATAACAATAAACTACAACATTTGAGACTTGATGGCTTGCACTGAACTTATTTTTGTTCCCTAAAATACAACTAACCAAGGAGGCACAGTTGTAAACCACACATTATATACAAAGTGGGGAAAACTAGCGATCTGAGAAAGTCCCTCTAGAGTCCTTGCGGATTTCTGACCACCATTAGTTCAGTGATATCTTCCAACGGAAGAAGGCAAGACAGCCAAACATGCGCACCCATCCATTATGGCCCCTGAGTTGTAAACGTACAACACCCCTTGGCAGCCTTGCCGTTAAGAACTCAATCGGCCGATGTATTGTAATATCTCAGCTCTGTAAATAAAAACCAAATGTTTAAATGATTAGTGCTTTTTTTACAATGTATGTGTACAGAACAGTATTTTTCATAATTACACCCACATCAAACACATAAATATTAATTAAGATCATAATAAAACACAACGGGATTGCTTAATTATAAACTACAATGGGGCGCAAGTTTTAGCCCATTTTAAGAATTTGGAAAAGACAACCATTACCCAACCTTTTATACCCATATTTGCTAGAAAAAAATATAGCATACCGAACGTCATCTTCTAAACACCTCCTTCCAGAAGGTACTCGCAACTCTGGTGGCCTTAGCTTCATCAGGTTCATCTTGATTCATTTTCAAAGAAGCAAATATTTCTGCAGTTGCATGCAAGCTACGGGACCGCACAATTCTCAAACGAGGAAAATGTAGAGCGAGCAAAGATATCTTTGATATAATATTATAGGGTGTGACATCATCACTAATCTCACTTGTTGACTGCAAGATTTACCAACGTATTACAATAAACATATAAGAAAACCATGCATCCCTCTTCATAATCTGTTGAAGGGATTCGCATTTACCTGAAATGAGAAACTAATGTCTTGTGAAAACTCGATTAAAAGAACATGTATTTGGTAGTAACGTGACTCATTTCAACTTGGAGGTAAAAGACCTGATGCAAACTATTAAAAAGACCTTGTATCTCTTGTCTCTCCATACAATCGTTGGTGACAAAATGTAATCTCCAACTTCTAGAGTTACCGGTATGATGTTCATGCCCTTTTGATGCAGAACGTTTGGAAGACTGCTCATAAACTCCCTCATATCAACTATGACCTGTAACCAACAATCAAGGCAAAAATATAAGTTTTAGACATTTTTGAATATTAAACTAGCAACAAAAGTAAAGTCACAAGGATTAAGATTGCATACTTGTGTCTCTTTGCTAGCTTCCGCTTCAGCAACACTTCAGCCTTTCTAGTCACCATATTTATTTTTGATGGAGATTCTGTCCACTAGCAGAATTTCGACTAAAACATGACCGCCTGATATAATATTTTACGAATTAGTAAACAGCATGAAAAATATCAACACAAATTTACAAAGACTAAAGCACATGGGCAGAATTTAAACAAACCTGATCAACTGGCAGTATCATCATTGATTTTTGCCTTATGAGGGATTCAAATGCTCCATTTTCACGGCGTATACTAGCCTCAAACTTCTGTACTTCTGTAGAATCTTCATAAAATAGAAAATATACTTTCACCTTTTTTGAAGGATTTTCAGCTTTATATACTTCTATTTCTCGTACAAAAGCAATGTCAGGATGGTAAACAACAATTGCAGATGGCTTTTCAAAATGTCAAGCACTTTTTGACCACTTTCATATGCATAGAAGTGCACCGGAGGAATCCATTTATCACTTCCAGATGTATCCACATGCTTCTTGAGAAAACTGGCACCACTAGTTGTGTTCTCATTGGCCGGTATTATTTCAACTTCTTTGTCTTCATTAGCAGAGGAGGGTCCAGGTTCATTAATCAAAGCTGCCTCCTTTTTATTTTCATCATCTTTTTTAATGGAAACGTTTCTAGACGATCTCGTGTTCTTGCCTCTTGACTTTCCTTTTCCTCGTCCTTTAGTGGTTACACAATTTTGAGGATCATCAATTATTTCAATTCCTTTTTGGGCTTGTTTGCTTATTTCGGTTGCTGCTGCTAAGAGTGCATCATGTTCTTGTGTTATTATGCTAGTACTACCTTCTACTCCCTTGCTAGGCGTCGTAGGGACCTCTCCGTCAAGAACTCCAAATCTTATGTTTTTTGGTTTTTGGGTTTTGTTTCTTGTTACGTTTTGGTAAGGCATGCAACTGCACCTTGCTCAGCAAGTATTTCTCCCATTCCCCTCGCATGACCTTAATAAATGGCAAGAAAACATACAATAAGCAGATTTAAAAAGCAAGTTACAAAATACATGTAATAAGTAATAACTGATTTCCTTGTGGACAATGTATCAAAATTTGAGAATCACCTTATTTGGGCTGCTTTTTATACACTCTTCAAGCTGCACGCAAGAGTGTTCATCTTTGCATGCAACTAAAACAATGCTATTATCATCCTGAAAACTTTCGGTAACACATTCATCAGCTGATGTAGCTTGCTTCTGCCTTTCCGCTTCTATTTCTTCAAGAATTTCCTGTTTAGGCAAAGCAAAAAGTGAACATAAGACTGACTAGTCAACCTATAGCCATTAAACAGACATTAGACAGATCAAAAGTTGGATTTTTGTAGCCATTAAGCAGACATTAGATAACTCAAAAGTGGGACTCACTCACTCACACGCAAGACCTTCCACTTTGGTGCCTCCTCCAAGACTTCCTCCAAAACTACTTTACCATTGGTGTTCGTCGCCTGGGAATCTACATCAAAACAGAGAAAATTGTTACACCTACATGAAAATAATAAGAATCAGAAATTATGCTAAAATGCGAAAATATTACTAAATTTTGGACACTTCAGAATTAGTAAAGGCTGCGAGAGATGGGAACTTATAACACGTAATATATAGATATTCACATCACTAACATTTAAAAACTGAACACAAGATCCTCACCTTCTTTATCCTTGTTATTAAAATCCAACTTCCTCTTTTTGGATTTCACGCTCTTAGTTGGGGTAGTTAAAGTTTCACCATTTGACCTCCCAAAGTGATAAACCCGTTTTTTTGCGTACTCAAAGATCTTATAACTGGACTCTGCAAATATCCATACAGAGCGAAAACTCTCCGACGCTCTCAATGAATCCAGATACTTTAAATAAGTCACTGCATCATACCTGAACCAAAATAAGAATATCAGCAAGTCAAAACGCTGTCACGTAACTTATGATTGTAAATGTTTCAATCCGCAATACTAAAAGGACAGTTAGCTGAGCCAACTGACGTGCTGTCTCCTTTATCTATTAAGACAAAGGCTACTTAAAATGTTGACATCAATAGCATCATAATATAAATATGTCTTGAGTAATACCTAACAAGATATTCCAACAACTTCCGTAAGGTTCTTAGATCAGAGACAAGCTGCTTAGTTTTCTTCCCCAACGTATGCCAAATTGGATCCAACTGCCGCTTCACAATCTCATCAAATGACTTAAACAAGCCATTCTCCACAGTTAAATCCTCCACATCAACCTTATTAGTCTTCCTCATTTCCTTTAAGCAAGCATCCATCACCTCAATAACAGCTTTCTGAATCCCCAACATGTAAGCAGACATGGGAACTCTGATATCCACTACCTCTGGTGGATCCCTCTCTAGGTCTTCTGATACATATACCTGAAATAGTATCAAAAAGTTTCAAGCCACAATTTTCACTTAAAAGAGAAGAGTCTATATCCCCAAATTATGCAAGACTTCGAAAATTCTATATCATTTCAGTTTCTTCATGCATAGTTTATTAAACATACAGTCAGTTAATATCATTTACAGAGCTAATGTCACGTAATGCATTTAGGTTGGTGCTCCCTCCCGACAGTGGACGGATAAACTAGCTGGTAAGAATGATGATTTAGCAAGCTACCTCATCAAAGGAAATGTTCTAGTTTGTAAATTTTACTTTTTTTTGTGGGTAACCATGGTTTCCAACCTTTTGGCCGACTAATCTACGGGGTTTCAGGAGGTTGGCGTGGCCACTTCAGGGTTGTTTGCAAGGAAGGAATTGAACCTGAGACCTCATGTTATCAAACTAACGAATTAGCCTAATACAGATACGTATAATTACCATTCCCATTACTGACAGGCGTGATACAGCTTTTGCAAGCCAGCAACTCATTGGAAGAAATAATACGCCACATAAACATAAAGCATGTCATCAGTTATCAAAAAGTATTATTATCAGTTCAAGAAATATCCGCTACAACCAGAGGTGGAGACAGGAGGAGGCAGGGTGGGCACGTGCCCCCTAGCAAAAAACTGTAGTGTAAATTTTTTAAAAATATCGGGATATTTTTGTAATTTGCTCCACTAACGGACCAATTTGTAGTGTAGTTTCTATAAATTATCAAAGTTTGTCCCTGGACCATAAGTTTCTGGTTCTGCCACGGGCTACAACTAACATAAACTTAATCTATAATAAACATCACATTTACTAATCCAAACGCTTTTATAAAACAAACAGGTATCAAAAAGTATTATCATCTACGGGTTCGAATACCTGAAACCTAGGCCACAAATGCAACTTCCTCAAAAACAAAGACTTCAAAACCCTCTCGGCTTTCGCGAAACCGCTCACCATCGCATGCGGCCTATCCGAAAACGCCCAAACAGACATCTCCCTATTCCCAGCCCTAATCAACCTGACAATAAAAACCTCCGTACACGTCTCATTCAACGAATGCGCATTCATCACCACAAGTCCTTTAACTCCACTCACAGGCAACCTTTTCGTCAACAAATCCACAATCAGAATCCTCGCCGTGATGAAAAACACTCCGCCTGACGCGTACAGGCTCACGCGCTGGGTTGCTGGTAAGTCTGAGGTGATTTCTGAGATGTTAGTGTTAGGGTTAGGGTTTGAGAGATTGATGGAGTGTTTTTGGGAAGGGGTGGAGGAGAGGATTAAGAGGGTGCCGGTGGGTGGGTGGTGGAGAGTGGTGAGTTTGGCGATGAGGGTGTGGAGGTTTAGGCCGGCGGAGAGGATGACTAGGCCGCCGCCGCCGGCGGTTGGGTCTTCCAGGAGGTCGGAGATTATGTGGTCGTGAAACTGGACCATTTTTTGGGGTTATGTTGGAACGTTGAAATGAAAGGTCTCTATTTATACGGTTAGGTGTGTTGGGTACTTTAGGTCCGGGCATAAGACCCGTGAAATTCACGAATATTTTTAAGAAACGTTATAAAATACTGTAGTTAATAACACTTGTGTGTTACGTAGTTAGACGATAGGAAGAACCACATTAGTATGAAAAATTCTTATATCAAAACAATAGGCAAATAACCAAAAAAGAACATAAAGTTCCATAAAGATGTTAGCATATTAGATTATAAGTGGTCCACGAGCCCATTTACCTTTTAGAGTTTACCCTTTGTTTGTATAATATATATTTGGTTATGTCACTTTGTCACGACTTTGAGGGATTGCGAGGTTCAATTCTGTGTCGTGATCCCTTACCATTTATTGATTATGTTGTGAGTGAACTACATGCAGAATGAAGAGATTCGTTTGAAATCTCATGAAGATAAGATGATTGTTGGGCCTTCTGTTTTTGTTTCTACACACCCTACCACGACATCTACCGGCATTCAAAATAGGCTTCACTATAAGGTTGCTATTGATGAGTGTGCTTATTGCAAACAAAAAGGTCATTGTAAATCTCAGTGTGCGAATTTTCCCAAGAGGAAACCGCATACATCTCAACCTTCACATAATCGACAACCATAACAACAACGACCATCTCAGCTTGATAATGGTGTTTTTGCACCTTCTTTGGATCCATCTCTGGTCGAGCAATTTGAGAAGTTCGTGGCCTTCCAACCTCAGTAGTCATTAGTATAAAAAAAGTGAATCCCAAAAGGTATTATTTTGCTTTAAATATGCATGTTGCTTGCTTTCTAATTCTGATTATTGATAGTTAACAAATATTTCGTTTGTTAGCGTGATAGTTAAAATTTTAAAGAAGTAATATGTTCAAGAATGTATTTGTCTTCGGTTGGATTAGTTATTTTTTTTCGCAAAAGTGACAATATATTGATAAGGATATCAAAAAGATCCCAAAACGATAATACACATGATGAAACATTTTTTTTGGGTTGGATTAGTTGTTATTATAGATGAACTTTATATCTACTTTATGAAGTAATTTTTTTATTAATATAAATTATACAAAGATATGTTGTTAACCACTTCAGGTAGGATTTTTTTCGTTGTTTATTTAACTTTTGAAGCAAGTCGTTGTAAGAAATGTTAAGGTACTTATGCTTTGTTTTTCATCTTGTGAAGAAAACTTAATTTCAAGATAAATGAAAATACTTTGTTTAAGATCACTTCATATTACAAAGTTGAAGAGTTGTGCATAACCACCCATTCAGCCCCTTAATTGATGTCTCTTTTTTTAGTTTCAAGATTAATGATATCGACATAATTGATCACCACTTTCGGCAATAGTTAAGGTACCACCACCCTTCTTCCTCTTAGACGATAAAAACAATTACAAAAGCGATGGACACAACACCCTACAATGGTATTGTTACATAACACGGTAAGTACACATATTAACGTTAGATGCTTCTATGTTGCCAAAACATCAAAAAGGGGAAAATTGTTTACTATAGACATGTATTATAATAAGATTGACGTATCTGAGGAATGTCCAAAAGCTCGTCGATGTTACTGTATGGCGAACTCGCTCTTTATGAGTCAAGTACTTTTAGGAGGTAGATATCTTAGAAACTGTGTTAGCAAATTGATCCTTACCCGCCTTGGACATCAAACTACATTCTTTCAATAGATGATTAAAACATTGTTGTATGATTTGTAAACACAGTGTAGATTATTTACAAGCACAAATACATTTATACCTCTTTCTAATTGCCTCAATGTCATCCAAGTCAGTGTTCAATATGCTTTCCTAACTTAGTACCATGGAAATCGTTTTGAACTGCCATTGAACATATACGTTGGTGATAACATATAATTAAAAAAAGGATACAGTTTTAAAATGTATCTATCTTGACACAAAAAAATTTTGTGCGTACGCAACTTTTTTTTCCCATTATGTGTACAGTGTACTTAATTTCGTAAAACCACCTTTTGTATGTACCGTTGAATTCACAATATATTGTAATACAACGAATACAATATTTTTTTTGAACAGCAGCTTTATTAAACGACTAGCAAGGAGCTAGAATTAGACAATTACAAGATACGGGTTTTTTAGCATAAGAATTTTATTTCAAGTTAAATACATTTTTAAACTAAGTATCCCTTTATAAAAAATTCTGATCAAAATATGTAAAACATATTAACCTAAATATTACCAGCTTCATTTCTTTCCATTCGAGCGACTAAATTCCAATATTAGTTGACCAACATCTCACTTGGATTTCAGAAATCAAATATACTTAACCCAAATGGAAACCCTAGCATACATTTAAGTTGTGGCCTCTAATAAGACGATACATCAAGAAAAAAAGTTTCAAATCATAACTAAGCGCGTGTAAAAAAAACTTGTACTGGTAGCTCAAAAGCTATAATCGAGCTAGATATAAACTTTGAGTTTTCTCCCATGCCAATAATATGTGCATGTAACCTGAAACGCCCATATTTTTTTTAACATGAACTTGTGAAAACTTATTTCATTTATAACATATAACATGTCTGGAATCTCTATACGTTAATAAAATAAACGGAAGCGTAACTTTTACATGTAAACGGGCTTATTCCAAACGCCCCTTTTAAAAATTATAACTATGAAAAGTACATGACCTTTACTATAAGAACTTGTTATTAGTAATGACTTGCTTTGGGGTATTCCAAACTGATAACACATGATGGAAAAGAGAAGCTCGTTACCTAAATCACGAGCTGCGCCATTTTAACCCATTACGCCTCAACTAACACATAGCTTGGTCTCATCTTACCAAACCTGCAAAACATGAAACTGAGAACTGTAAGTCTATAAGACTTAGTGAGATAACGGAAACTAATCTGAATCATAAGCTGAAATATGAGTTGAACATCAGCATGATGTTTTCTGCATAAGTCCTGTTCCATCTCTAGAGACTTGATACATGGGCTATCAAGCATATATTTGGAGTCTAACTGATTTTAACTTATTACTAGGTGTGAATTCGTAAGTATCTGTACTCGCTAAGTGTTTATAGTACATTCCTCTGAGGCTATTTCTAAACTGGCGACTGACTGAGTAATAAAGCTATCTATAAACTGATTTCTAACTAATAATAATCCAGTAATCGCTAACTGTATGAAAGCTACATATAGTACTGTTTTGTAAAGCTGAGTCAATACTAAGCAGTTAATGATATTAAAGTATTTCTTAAACTTACTACTGAAACTGCATGCATAAAGCATGATACTAAATAAGTACCTATCATACTATTTCGACTACCTGAACATATTACTATAAGTACATAAGCATGATATTGATTGGGTGCATGAGCTACATAAAGCACAATACTAACTGACTACATTGAGTGCATAAGGCAATAGACTGTCTGAATACATATAAAACACTGGCTGAGCGCATAAGCACAATACTGAGCGCGTAAAGCACATACTGGCTGAGTGCGTAAAGCATATACTGGTTGAGTGCGTAAAGCACTTACTGGCTGAGTGCGTAAAGCACATACTGGCTGAGTGCGTAAAGCACATACTGACTGAGTGCGTAAAGCACTTATTGACTGAGTGCGTAAAGCACTTACTGGCTGAGTGCATAAAGCACATATTGACTGAGTGCGTAAAGCACATACTGGCTGAGTGCGTAAAGCACTTACTGGCTGAGTGCGTAAAGCACATACTGGCTGAGTGCGTAAAGCACATACTGGCTGAGTGCGTAAAGCACTTACTGGCCGAGTGCGTAAAGCACATACTGAGTAAGCACATAACTGATTGAGTGCGTCTGACTGAATGCATAAAGCATTTATCCCCATTCAGGACTGATTAATGTGCTTAAAGCACTATTATTCCACACAGGATTGACTGAGACTAAGTTTATTACTAAACTGTTCTAAGTTCGAAACTGTTCACGCGTAATATTCATATATAAATTAAGGCTAAGTTGAATATGACCTAACTAGTCGCCATAAAACTAAATATTACCCAATGGTCAACATATATTGAATATGAACCAACGGTTCGTCATGATAATAAATATGACCCAACGGGTCGCCATAATACTAAATATGACACAACGGTCAACACATACTGAATACGAGACAACGGGTCGCCATAATATTAAATATAACCCAACGGTCAACATATACTGAATACGACACAACGGGTCGCCATAATATTAAATATAACCCAACGGTCAACATATACTGAATACGACACAACGGGTCGCCATAATATTAAATATAACCCAACGGTCAACATATATTGAATACGACACAAAGGGTCACCATAATATTAAATATAATCTAACGGTCAACATATACTGAATACGACACAACGAGTCGCCATAATATTAAATATGACCCAACGGTCAACATAATCTGAATACGACACAACGGGTCGCCATAATATTAAATACGACCTAACGACAACAACGGGTCGCCATAATATTAAATATGACCCAACGGGTCAACATATACTTGACTTGCATAATTGACCATTAAGATCACATGAATTCTTGAGATATGACAAGGCATATATATATTAAACAAGTTTAATCTAATAAACATGTTAACTGTAAATCCATTACTCACCTTAGTCCAAACTTATGCAAACTTGAATAGACGCTAATCTTGAACACCTAAAAATTTACACCATATGTTCCACAATCAATTCATGAACATGCTAGCTAGTCATTAACATGGTTATAATTATATAACTATGTCAGACTTGGCCAATTATCATGGCACATAATTTATAAACCAACTCTTTACCCTTTTTACTAAACATTTATTTAGGCATTCTAACAAACACATTAACTACACAAAACTTGTTTTAACTATATATTCCTCTTTTGTATAAAGCTTATACATAGCTTAAAGATTGTAACTATATATAAAACATAGTCACGGATTCCAAAATCCATATATATAACTAAAATATGTGCGCCACTTGATTTAAACAAAACTCATTTAGAACATCTAGATGTTCTTGACTAGTAACACTAAAAATCATAGTAGCAAGACTTCCATGTAACAAAGTAAAAAAAAAAAAGTAATCTTCCACACTATAATAGGTGTGATTCGTTGATTCCTAGCAACATAGGATTCCTACACCCCGGGACATGTGTTCAACCTACCTAGGCAATTCCCCGCCCTTAATAGTACATTGCCCTTGTGGTTACCTTCCCACTTTCTCTTGTTGTTAATCATTCCCTGATACCTGTGCATCTGTTGTGTTGGTCTGGCTTATTGACATACGGGCCATGTTGGTTTTCGTCACATAAATGGCAATAGCCTCGATAGCATTAGCCCCTCCTTCGGCTATACCCGCCATTTTCCTCAACACTCATCCCTTGAATCAACAGTTTATCATTGTTTCCTGAAGAGTCACAGTGCACAAAATGTAAAATGAAGTTTTCATTCAAGGTGAAAATCATGACACTCCTGATCCCACAAGTAGGTACGGAGAACCCGTTATGCATAGATATAAGACAACGCAAACCAGGGCATGAAATAAATCGCTATCGTAACTAGTAGACATGATCATAACCAACAACGAAGTTTAATACTTAATACATCGTTTTACAATAAAGTAAAGAGTACATAGCTTTTATTAACACTACAACTAGTATTACTACTCAAGTTTAGTGGAATACAAAATGAGCTACACTGACAAATTCTATTTGTAATGGCCAGGATGCTCTCAAGATTTTAAGATCAAGACTCTTAAGTTTATCTCAACATTCTCTGGTGTGGTGATGAAAAAGGTATGTAGCCGCAAACTCAGTAATGCTGCCCTAGTAGATGTGATCCGTGGAGTATGATGATTAAATACCATCCTTACAGTAGCAGGGATTTGGTCTCAAAAGACAAGATGAATGGTGTGAGGTGGCCTAGGATCAGACACATCAAGTCGTATCTGCCTACGCATATCCTCAGCTTGAGGGGATAGGAACCATCTGTAGTACAGTATGGAGGGTCAACTAAGCTAGGTGCTCCTCCCTCCACCCCGTTCTCAACCTCATCCTTCTCAACATCATCATACATCGTTGTCAACATGAATGGCTACATTATCATAATTGTCTCATCTGTCGGCGGGATGGTCAGCAGGATCCTCCTCATGGTCCTCCTCATCCTCCTCCGGATTAGAGTCAGCAATGTAGCCCAGTGATAAGGCTGTAGGTGAGCATCAGCAGATAGAGTGCTGATCCTTCCATTAGTTCCTTCTACTCCTTATTAAGAAGCCAATGAAACTCCATGGCTCGTGAAAATATAAACAGTCATGTAGAAAATCGTCTATAATTGAAACATAACCGCTTGCAAGCGACAAAAACTAAACTTATAAAATATATTATATAAGGCTCGGTATGGCAAATACGAGATATGCACGTTATGGCATAAATGAATGATGGTAAGGTTACATAATCGAATAAGCTTAATGATTTTAGGGTAAGCACTTAGACGCTACGAGCTTATCAAACTACCAGTTGCCATAAAGAAATAATTATCCCTATTTATATAATAACTCTTATAATAAATAATTGCAGATTTGTCGCAAAAGAAAGCAAACTCATCTTTGTATATATAACAATATACCCTCATAGTAAATACGTACATAATATAAAAACACGTAATATCAATTATTGAATGCATCTAGACCCACTAATGCAATCAAACTATGTGTGCATGAATGATGCACATATGTATGTCTCCGTGTACCACCCCGTTGTATAATTTCGTTGTTTGGAAAATGTCATAGTCTAAGCAAAAAACATTTGACCTGGTTTCTCTATAACCTGGCTCTTGATACCAATCTGGTAACACCCCCAAATTGGGTCGCACGGAATAAGGGCCGGGGGACGTGTATTACTACAAGATCAATAGCACAAATATATAATAACGACCACAAAAATTGGTTTAAATATACATTGGGATTTAATTGAAAGATTTAAAACAAAAGCAATATAGCTTTACTCACTAATTCACCTGAGAAAAACATGCTTAAAAACGTCAACATAAAGTTGGTGAGTTCATAGATTAGTTTAAATATGAATGTAATCCACTGTATCATCACAGTACCATGTAAAAATCCCAAAGATTTTATAAAGAATGCACGACACATTTTATGTCACCCAAAAGTACCAATCTTATCCCAAAGATTTTTATAAAGAATGCATGACAAATTTAATGTCACCAAAAGTGTATCCCTGGCACCCCGTGCCTATTGATTTCCTGAAAATAATATATACAAGGTAGGACCGCAAGACTTTTTAGTGATAATGCAACACATGCAGATCTCACAAAACTAGATTACATTTACACTAAGCTCATGACACTGAAGCTCGACGATCTTTCTTGCAATAATATATATTGCAATTTCTGCCCCGATTAGATGTCTAACCCGAAACATCTCTAAATTCGACATGCTATAACGTTCGTTCCCGGTGATAGCTAATCACCCGAACGGGGAGGTCGTTTCCCGAATAGATCTATTAAATAACATTCGCGCTCACATAATGTAATTCCCAACTACATCTATGCAATTGATAGTTCATGATAAAGGGGCTCAACTTGGGTTATCGCTACTTAGGCAACCATGTAATCAATATTTGCGTCCAATTTATAAAACAAAGCATGTTGTGTCCGTTTATAAAACGATGCATATTTTCATCCCAAAAATATATATAACCGTTATCCAAAACGAGTAAAAGTGAGGCTATGGAACTCATAATATCCTTTAAAAACAATCACATTGTTATAAGATAACACAGTAAGTAAAGAGTTTGTAGACAAGCATGTATTCCCCCTCGCGGGTTTATAAACATTCAAAAGATTGAAAAGCGAGGTTATGAACTCACATTGATGATGAAGAACGATTGGCAGATAGGCATCTAATATGCACAATACGAACGGAAGACGAAGCGGCTCGATCAAGAAGTTGCAACTAATCTTAACGGCTAAGTCCCACTAGCCTAGGATAATGTGTTTGGGTTTCCCGGTGAATTGTTATGTCAACGCGACACGTTGATAAAAGATTTAGATTTAATCTTTGAAATGGTTTGGTGGTTGGTTAAATAAATAAATTTAGAATATTCCCAAAGTGTGTAATATATATACTTTATATATTACATATGAAAAATAACCCTTATATAATTCTTACCGTGAATTATATTAATAAAGACAGACAACTCAAGGATTAATGTGAACTGTATAATACTTTGCAAGTATTATATAAAATGTGTGAATAAATAATTAAACCCAATTATTTCGACAGCAATTCAATTGGTAACAGACTTTGAATAAAAGCAGACAAATGTCTTAATGTTATAAATTAAACAACCGATGTTTGTAACCGTTCATAACCATTATAAAATATAATTCAATATTTTTATAAATCATGTTTCATTTCATTGACAGATCGTGTCTAAAATAATTATCTGATTGTAAAAGTATTGTTTTCATTCGTTGTCAGGTTATTGTATAGTTATACTTTAATATTTTATAAAATATAACTTTAGCTCCTTTATCGGTTTATAAAACACTATAAACTTCGTTTAATTAACGTATAACTCGTTTTTAACGTAACTTTTTCGTTATTAATCCGTTTAACAAGTTTCTTACTTTTTCGGAATCGTCGTGAAATGTATTATCTTATAAAAATATAAAATAAGTATATTTTTAAGACACTTTGGGACAGAATGTTTAACTAACATTCATAAGTTCATTTTTGACCTTGTTTTTATGTTTTACCACTTTATACTTTTTACATAATAACCATAAGTGTACATATTTTCTTCTTAATCCATGATATAACCTTATTTTAATGGATTTTATACACCTTATTATATGTCATTAATTATCCTTAACTTGTCTTAAGTATTTCTTTAACTTGAAACATATTCAAAAACCATAGAAACCCTAATTTCCCCATAATCATTTTTATACCAAAATAACTTGATACAATATTTTCTCATCCTTTTTAGTGTGATATAAGTATTAACACCACATGTATATAAGTGTATAAAATGATCATTTCAAGTACAAACTCCATTTTCATGATAAAATCCTAAATGGTGATTAAACTAAATAGAAATAACATATGCATTTCAAAGAAAGTTTACAAGAATATAAAGAGTTCTAGTAAACCTTATGAGGTATGATGATGATGATAAGCTAGTGCTAAACCCTTGTTTAGCCACAAAACCAAAGCTTGCACAAATAATAACCCTTGTTTTCTTAACAAAACCCTAGCTTCCTTTTTCTTAAGTAATACTTGGAAAAGCTTAGCCAATGCTTGGGATCACCTTAGAATAACTTAGAATGGATGTGTATAGGTGTGTATGGGTTGTATAAAAATTGATATGGGTTTGTGTGGGTGCTTGCTTATTGCCGTGAGCAATAGAGAGCCAAAGGGGAGGTTTGTTTGATTTTTACTAAGTGTTAGTGCATGTATGAGCTATATCTTTAGTATACATGTATATTACAGAGTAAATCTCTACTTTCCCGTGGTATGGTCTAGGGGATGGTTCATGGTCAAAGAAACAAAGCATGGTGTGGTAATAAAGAGGTATGGTGTGGTTTAATGAAGCATGGTGTTTATTTGACCAACATGGAAGAGTTTTGATATATTACTTGTACAAATGGCAAGAATTTCGGCAAACATAAGATATAGATGATATATTTTTGAAATTTTTATGTATTGGGTATAAATGTGGGTATTTGTTGAAGCGTAGAAAAGTTTTTGTGGTTCCGGGAGTGCCTAAACGCAATTTATCGCGAAACGTATACACTTTACGTATCCGATAAAAATAAAATGAACAAAGTTAATAATTATCCTTAAAATAATTATATAACCCTTGCTTGATGTAAACATTTAATTGTTTGATGCCCGTTTACATTGAACGCTAATTTTTGGCGTACGCGATTTAACTTAATGCTTACAATTTCAAGCAAACGCGCATAATACAAAAGGTACATTGCGGATTTATCGACGTCGTCAATGACTTGAAAACACAGGGTGTTATAGACTTCCCCCGTTAAACGAGCCTTGTCCTCAAGGCACATCAATGCGCACATGCGACGATGTGGTCTCGGTGAAGAGGTGTGGATATTTCTTCTTGAATTGGTCTTCACGTTCCCATGTGAACTCAGGACCTCTCTTGGAGTTCCATCGAACTTTGACTAATGGGATCCGACTTTGCTTCAACCGTTTAACTTCAGGCCACTATTTTCTAATGGTTCTCAACCAAAAATGAAGTTTGTCATTCAAGATGAGTCCATCTAACGGACGGCTAATGGTTCGTCGGCATGACACTTTTTCAGATTAGATACATGAAATGTATTATGGACTCTGCTCAATTCTTCTGGAAGTTCAAGCTTGTAAGCAACTTCTCCAACTCTTTCTATCACCTTAAAAGGTCCAACATACCTAGGGTTCAACTTCCCCCGTTTGCCAAAACGTACGACCCCTTTCCAAGGTGATGACTTAAGCATGACTTTTTTCCCCGACTTGGAATTCCATTGGTTTGCGCTTCAAGTCAGCGTAACTCTTCTGTCGATCACGAGCGGCTTGCATCCTTTGCTTGATCTGGATGATTTTCTCAGTGGTCTCTTGAATTAGTTCTGGACCGAGTATTTGAGCTTCTCCAACTTCAGTCCAACAAACAGGTGAACGACACTTTCGACCATAAAGTGCTTCGAATGGTGCGGCCTTGATGCTTGGCATGATAGCTTTGTTATTTGAGAATCGACTAATGGGAAAATGTTAACCCAACCTTTCCAAAGTCGTTTGCACAAAGCTCACAGTTATCCTCGAGAGTTTGAATGGTCCTCTGGCTTTGCCCGTCTGTTTGTGGATAGCTACTCATATCCAAATTAGTACCCAAAGCGTTCTGAAGTGACCTCCAGAAATTTGATGCGAATCTCGGGTCGCGATCACAAATGATTGAGACAGGTATTCCATGTCTCGTGACCACCTCCTTTAGGTACATTCTTGCAAGTTTATCCAAAGGATCAGTCTCTCTCATCGGTGTGAAGATCGCAGACTTTGTGAGTCGGTCAACGATCACCCAATGTATCATAGCCTTGCGACGTATAGGAAGCCTTTGTAAAAATCCATGGTGATGTTGTCCCACTTCCATTCGGGTATTTTGGGTTGTACCAACAATCCTGATGGCCTTTGATGTTCGGCCTTGACCTTAGCACAGGTCAAACACTTGCTAACATAAGTGGCTATGTCGGCTTTCATGTTGGGCCACCAATATAGCTTCTTCATGTCTTGGTACATTTTGTCAGAACCTGGATGAATAGAGTATTTTGATTTGTGGGACTTCGGTGCGATGGATCACAGTCCGCAAATCGCCATAACAAGATACCAGCTCCATGCCATTGAGGCACAGTGTCCATCCGCACGTGGCTCCAACTTTTGTTCTCTAATTGCTTCTGGAAATTTGGCATTTTCAATCAACATTCCCCCAACGTCTTCACTTCTAATGTTCTCTGGTTTTCGCGCTTCAGTCTGAGCATTTAAGATCTGTTTGGGAAGATCCAAGCTAATAGTCATGACTAAGGCTCGAACTCTTAACGGTGGTTCTCGTTCTTTCCTGCTCAAAGCATCAGCAATGACATTTGCTTTCCCCGGGTGATAACGAATATCGCAATCGTAATCACTTAGCAACTCTAACCATCGGCGTTGCCTCATGTTCAACTCTTTTTGATCTAAAATGTGTTGCAAACTCTTGTGATCGGTGAACACCGTACACTTAGTTCCATATAAATAATGTCTCCAGATCTTGAGAGCGAACACCACTGCACCAAGTTCTAAATCATGAGTTGTATAGTTCTTCTCATGAATCTTCAACTGGCGTGATGCATAAGAAATCACTTTTTCTCTCTGCATCAATACAGCGCCCAAACCCTTCTTCGAAGCATCGCAGTATGCGATGAAATCTTCGCTTCCTTCAGGTAATGCAAGGATTGGTGCACTGCACAGTTTTTGCTTCAACAGTTGAAAAGCTGCTTCTTGCTTTATTCGCCCCACTCAACATGAACTTATTTTGATAAGCTTAGTCATCGGTTTGTGATCTTTGAAAACTCTTCAATAAATCTTCGATAGTATCCAGCAAGGACTAAAAATTGGCGAATCCCCGTTGGTGACTTAGGAGAATGTCCTTAATCCTTAATGGATTCAATCTTGGTCTTGGATCACAATGATTTCCTTCACTATCGATTACGTGACAGAGGAACTGTACTTTTGGGGAATCAAATACACATTTGGAAAATTTGCGGCATACAACTCCTCCTTCTCAAAAACTCCTAATATTTCTTCAGATGCTCATTCGTGCTCTTGCTGCTATTTAGAATAGATCAAAATATTCATCAATAAAGACAATTACGAATTTGTCAAGATAAGGTTTACAACTCGGTTGGCCTGGAGTTTTGAGATAACTCAATGGTGCCATATGGAAAGACTTGGGTAATGGTGAACGGTCCAGACCAACGGGATTTTAACTTGCCCGAGAACATCTTCAATCTAGAGTTAAAGAGGATGACTTGATCACCGACGTTGAAAACGCGGTTTTTGATCTTTGAGTCATGGATCCTTTTTGTTTTCTATTTATAGATCAAAGAGTTCTCATAGGCATGATCACGAAGTTCATTTAGTTCATTGATTTGAACTTTACGGTGATCACCCACGGTCTCAAGATCAAAGTTTGCATGCTTCAAGGCCTAGTAGGCTTTGTGCTCGAGCTCGATCGGTAGATGACATGCCTTTCCTTACACGAGCTTGTATGGGGTACACCCGATGGGTGTTTTGTAAGCTATACGGAAGGCCCAAAGTGCATCATCTAGTTTATCTGACCAAGATGCACGGTTCTCGCCCACGGTCCTTTCAAGAATTCATTTCAAGCTACGATTAGATACCTTAACTTGCCCACTTATTTGTGGGTGATACGCGGTGGAGAGACGGTGAGTGAATCCATATTTAAGCATGACCTTTGTAAACTGGTCATTGCAAAAATAGGTTTCGCGATCACTTATAATAGCAGGAGGGGCACCGAATCGGGCAAAGAGAGATTTAAGAAATTTGCAAACAACTCGGGCGTCGTTGGTGGGAAGCGCTTTCGCTTCAACCCATTTTGACAAATAGTCGACAGCCACGAGTATATATTTGTTCCATCGTGAAGACGGGAACGGCCCTATGAAATCGATGCCCCAAACGTCAAAGATTTCGTAAACTTGGATGGAATTTTAAGGCATTTCATCACGTTGCGAAATTTTTCCTTGACGCTGACAAGTCTCACATCGGGTGACCAAGTCATGGGCATCTCGGTAAATCATGGGCCAATAAAATCCTGAGTCAAAAACCTTTTTGGCGGTGTAGTTGGCACCGTAATGTCCCCCGGTGGGTCTACTATGGCAAGCTGTGAGGATGTTAACAGCTTCTTGGACAGCAACACACCGCCAGATCATTTGATCCGCACATATTTTGAACAAATAGGGGTCGTCCCAAAAGTAGTGTTTAATATCTTTGAAAAACTTGTTCTTTTGTTGGGACGACATCCCTTTGATAATGAAATTCCCCGCGTGATAATTTGCATAATCGGCAAACCAAGGGGTCAGGGTACTTGAATCACTTGAGGAAGTCACCATGTTAAGTGTCTCGAGGGGATTTTTCATTACTCTTTTGGGTCAAGCACTTTTCATAAGGATTTCTATTCGGAAAGATGATCGGCCGCGTGATTCTCGGCTCCTTTTGTGTCAATTAATTTTGAATGTGAACTCTTAAGGAGGAGAACCCACCGAGCAATCTCGCCTTGGAAATCATTTTTTTAGCAAGAGATATTTTAGATCGGAGTGATCCTGGTTATACTCTTTGCTTTTTGTCCAAGAGAGGTAAGGACCAGAATTTTTCGAGGCTATTTACGTTGCGCTATCATTTCTTTCTCCGTCATGGTGTAATGCGATTTCTGCTCATTTTTATTTTATAGCATTAGTTATAGGCCTAAAGTGTTTTTCATGACGTTGCCCCAAGACTGCACCTATGGCAAAGTCGCTTGCATCGCACATAAGCTCAAAGGGAAAATCCTAGTCTGGGGAAATCAAGATTGGAGCTTCGGTAAGTTTTTTCTTTAACGTTTGAAAAGCTTAAATACATTCATCGGAGAAGATGAACGGAGTATTCATCTCAAGAAGATGAGTAATGGGTCGGGAAATTTTGGAAAAATCCTTAATGAACCGTCGGTATAAACCGGCATGACTGGTTACGCGCGAACTCACCCCTTACAAATCTACATATATATGACTTAAAACACCAAGGACGAATAAGTACTCGCGTGATCCAAGAAAACCTGGAAAGCTAGTATAGAGTGTTCCCGGGTCGTTATGTCCCAACGAGGCTAGAATGGAATATCGAAAGACGATTGATGAATTATGTTTGAATATGACCAGGATGTGAATATGATTGGGTACTAAACCTAATAGGCAAATGAACACAAAGATAATCAAGGGACATAAGCTAGAACAAGTATGAAAGCTACTAAAAGCAAAACACTAAAAACTTTTACACTAAGGCACAAATAAGCTCTAATAAAGCTTAAGACAGATAAGTAAGCTAATCTAAATTCTAAATAAGCAAAATTAAGCATGCAATTAGCTTAAATTAAACAAAGAGAAAACACAACTGTTACTAACAGTATTAACTATCAGTACTAAATACCAGTACTGGCTGCCTACAAAACACAATTAAACAAGAAATAAGCAAATAGGCTTCAAACAGAAGGCTATCTACCCACAAAATAGGCACTTTAAAAAAGCATAAGAGAAGCAACCAGAATAGACTATAATGTAAATAGCACTTGAAAATACTAAAACTGATAAACTCTTAAAGTTATTTTGAAAAGACAAATAAGTTCTACTGAAAACAGTACACTAAAATAAGCTTAATCTACTTTAAAAAGCTAAAGAAATCTTAGACAAACTGAAATAATAAGCTGATGAACTAAATTGAACTGCCAGTACTAACAGTACTAACTAACAGTACTAACTTGGAGTTAGTACTGGTAGTGTTTAGTTAGTACTGTTCCTAAAATGAACTAGCAGTACTAACTTAGAGTTAGTACTGGTAGCTTTAAGTTAGTGCTGTTCCAAAAGTGAACTAGCAGTACTAACTTGGAGTTAGTACTGGTAGTTGAAAATACCCCTTAAAAATCATTTTTCTCTCAAGTTAATTAAAAACAGATTATCTATCAACAAAATAAGACACTTATAAGCAATTTTAATTAAGAATAAGCACTCAAATAAGCTAAAATGGCCTAGCAGTGTTAACTTATAACTAGCAGTTCTGCTGAAAGTAATAATAAGAGAAAGAGAGATAGACTTACAAAACCCTTGCTCTAAACAGGGTCCAACAATTGAATCTACAAGCTCTAGCTTGCATAAAGCAAGCTAGTGAGAGTCCATAAGCCCATCCAGTTCTGGCTTATCATCCAATAATTAAGCTGTGGTATATTTAAGAGTGATATTTGTGATTTTCTCTTAACTACTTAACTTTTTCTCTTTACTTAATGAAAACAGCTTATGAGTAAGCTGTGGTGAGATGTTTTTGAACACAAAACAATATGATTAAGAAACTTAACACTGGTATTGTAAATTGACTTAAAAACTTCAAACTTGTCATTAATCTAGAAAGTGTTTACAAAGCTGAAAGTAAAAAAGCTGTTAAGGACTGAAAAATAACTAAGTTAAATTAAAAATTAAAGACTAGTTTTTAACATACATGCCTCAAAGGCTTACAAGAAGCTCTATTTATAGCCAGAATATATGACTTGCATCTTGTGCTTCTTTGGAGAGATAAAACCAAGTGTTTAGTGTGAGAGGTAAATCAAGAGCAAATCAGCTTTGATTTCTTTCTTTTGAGCTTCTTTTGAGACAATCTCAGCCCTTCGAAGTGCTTTGGGAATGAGAGGGATTGCCCACATGACTTTTATAAAGCTGGGGGGGAAAGTAGGGTGATGAAATATTTTGGTAGGATTTGAGTGATTTTTGCAGGTAAAGTATGGAGCAAAATAGGGCGGGCTGGTTTTGTAATTGGCGGGATGAGAATTTTATACAAGTTGGGTTGTGGCAGAGAGAGGTTGAAGATGATTAAGGGGATGTTTGGTTTGTGTACAAGAAAAGCCCCTCCACATCTTTCTTCTTTTCATTCCCTTTCTTTCTTTTATAAATGAAGTTTCCCAAATTGGCATAATCAGCCCCTCTCTTTGTTTCCTTAATATAACTTAGGGGTTTGGCATTTTTGACCCCTCAAGTTACATTTTTCTTTGCTTTTTCTTCTCGGAGTTGACTTGACTTTGATTGGGCTTCGCCTTCACACACTTTTCCATCCCGTGACCGGTTTTGTCGCTTTTTGCTTGGTTTTTCGTCTTTTTGTGAGATATCCGTTCCCTGCACAATACAATTGCAAACATACAAATACAATGTATTTTTGGTATGTTTTATTCTTTTAAGTTCGTTTTAAATGGAAAATGGTATGTGTAATTAAACACATATCAACACACAATCGTTTAGTTTGGAGAATTTTGATAAGTGTAAAATACACATATCCATTTGTACCTAAAAAAAACCCAATTAAACCCAAAACAATCCAAAAAATGGCAAAATATGTTGATGGTTGTTTGTGTTGCATGTGCGGATAAGTAAGAAAAAGCAATAAAACAATCAAAATCAAGCAAGCCCGGACACGAGAATCAGAAGAGTACAAAGCCGAAGCCAAGAAATGTCAAGCCTCAGTCAAAGCCCAAGTCCTTACCAAATTCTTCTCATAACAATCCACAAGGACCATTCTTGCATTTCTTAAAAGTTATTTATAACTTGAAAGAGAGAAAAGAAAGACGAGGGTCAAATGTGTATACTTCCCAAAGTTCAACAGTTTTAACTGTCGAAGAAGGAGCGGGAACCCCTTTTACTATTCATCCGTCTTCTTCATTTCACTGCCATGGTAAAATAAGGGGCAAATCAAAATTAAAGGGTGCGTTGGTCAATTCAAGGAAGCTCAAGCACAAATGCAAGGACAAATTAGTCTAATCAAGGGGATACTTATCCTAGCTCAAGCTCAAAGCCACGTTAACAATGAAAGAAGCACAAAATTATGTGGGTTTTTGTGCTAAAACACTCACAAAACTAGCACAAACGTCACATCAAAGAATGCCACGCTGGCAATCCTCAGGTGTGCACATCTTGATCAAACGGCTACAAATGATGATCAAATGATTGAAGAAATGACTGGCCAGGATTAAAGTTTGGAGAGCAAGGCAGAGGTCCTAGAAGCTTCAGCTTGGCACTATAAATAGGCCTCATTCTCACACACACAAGGGTGTTCTTTTTAATCTAGTTTTTTTTTACGTTTATTTTTATGTAATTTTTCTTAAATGTAACTTCCTTTTTCAAGTAATGTAATCAGCTTTCTCAATTAATGAAATTCAGTGTTTAATGTTTTAAATCTCGTTTTCTAAGATCTCATTTAAAGTTATAAGCTCTCTTATTAAGCTCAGTTGTTTCAATAAGCTCATATTAAGCTCTTTCAGTCTATAAGCTGAAATAGAGCTGTTTGAATTCAGTATTAACCTTATCTAAACCTTAAATCAGTTTAATCTTACATGGATCTATTCGGATCTAAGCTTTTGGAAGGGGATCTTACCTTGGAAGAGATCCCAAGGACTTTTACTCTAGCTTATTACTAAGCTAGAGAGCTTGTAGCTGCCTTAATTGGTACCTTTTGTTTAGCTAAAGGTTTAAGTAAGTTTCTCTTTTCATTATTCAGTTTAAATTGCTTAGTTATAGCTTAAATGTTTATTAGTGCTTATTTGCTTATTCTCTTTGCTTATTATAGTTTAAATATCTCTTTTAGTACTATTTAGTTATATGTCTTCATCTGTTTTTGCTTAAGTAGTTATAGATCTTAGTCTTTCATTTCTGTCATAAAAACTCATAAAACCCAAAAATATTAGTTTAAATAGTTTAGATCTTAGATTAAAGCTTATTCAGTTGTTAAGTTTAGTTAATTAAGTTTGTTTTAAGCTAGTTTTTATCTGGTATATAGCAATTATTCATTAGATTTCTTTTAAAAAGCTTTTCTCAATTCTGTCAAAATAACAAAGGACTGTTTGGTTTAAGAGAATTCTCAATTTACACTAACAGCATTAACTTAAGTTAATACTGTTCACTCTTACACTACCAGTACTAACATAAGTTAGTACTGGTGGAACAAATTGCACTACCAGTACTAACCTCAGTTAGTACTGTTAGCTTAAATTTTAGTTTTTTTTCAAATTTAAGTAAGTTTAAGTTTAGATTTAGCTTATTATGAATTTAGTTTTAGTTTTCATTAATTAGCTTATTTCATAGCTTAATTTTGTTTTCAAAAAGCAAATAGCACCAGCAGTACTTTCAAAGTGAAAGTACTGTTGATGCAATTTACACTAGCAGTACTTACCATAAGTTAGTACTGCTGTGTTCTTAGCTTAATTTAGATCAGTAATTTTAGGATTTAGCTTATAAAATTCAGTAGGATTTAAGTTTTCATATAGCTTAATTTAGTTTAAGTCTTAAATTTTACTTTCTAGCTTATTATCTTAGTTTATCTTGCTGTCAAAAGTCTTAAAAAACCCGAAAAATACAAAAACAGTACTTAGAATCTTAGGATTTAAATTTGTTAAATTAGCTTATAAGTTTAGATTTTATAGCTTATTTAGATGGATAATAAGTAGTTTAAGTTGTCTTTTAAGTTTCAAAGTCTTGTTCAGCTAATTAAGTTCTTTAGCTTATTTAGATTTTGAGTTTCCTTGCTTATTTCCTGAGTTTGCTTGTTTCATGCTTAATTTCAGTAGTTTAAGAGCATTCCTAGCTTAGTTTTCTTTGCATTTTTAGTTTAAGCACATCATAAACTTTTCAGATCATTTTTCCTTTTTAGATTTAAGCTTAATTTGAGAATTTTATGGCTGTTTAAGTGAAAATAAGCTCATAACCTCACTTTGCTGCTGCTACATCGTTTAGAAATAAAGCTTTTATTGACTTATTTGGTAGTTTCAGCCCAATTAGCTTTTTATTTAATTTGTTCCCACTAGCTTCCTTTAACTAACTTTGCTTCTTTGATTCATTTTAAGCCCGTTAAATTCGAATGCTTATTGGCTTAGGTTTGTGATCGGGATAGATTCTCAGGTAGAAAGTGTATATTTTTAAATTTAGTTTGTTTTACCTAAGTTTAGTCCCGCCGTTAGTTAGTACATTTTCCCGTTAAAAAACCTTTCCATTTTGCACTATCGTCCTTAGATTAATTTTAAGTAGTTCAACTAGTTTTTAATTAGTAATATAGGGTTAAGTTTTAATTACGTTTAATTAGTTTTTAATTAAAATTAAAAATTAGGGCCTTTTACTTCTAATAACCAATCAAATATCTTTGCTTCAATTCAATCTGAGCCTAACCTAACTGGTTTCAATTGCACTAGTCAATTGGGATACACCCGGGTGATCATACTTGCCCGTTTAATATACATATTTATATTATATTATATATATTTTGAGAGTGAATTTTATCAAGGTAAACTTGGTAATCTTTCTTAATTTCTCTTTTTTAAGTATTATATTTTATAATTTTACGAGTGTTAAAACTGCAAATCATTTTTGGTCGCACGCTGCCGGAGAGATGTTACGATTCTTACGACATTTTAAGTCCATTATAGATCAAAACCATACAAAAGTTGCATACTTTTGATCGGGGGAGAAAATGTGACTTAAATGTAAACCGGATAACTAATGATTCGATTGATTCAAAATGCTAAGTCCTATCCTTGCATGTGCAAAACATCTTTCGAATATCGATGCACATGTATAGGGGGAGTAAAAGTGTTAATATACTCAACAATGTCAAGATACCAAAACTTTTGTGTTATACACAAGTATCTTGATAATTCACAAAGAATCTTTTGTTTCATGATTGGGAAAGTGATCTTAAGGAATGCGAAGGAATGAGATGTTGTACCACCAGGGTATTCGTAGAATACTCATATACTTGTCTTCGGACAGTATCCACTAGTGAGAATGACTCGTCTTACAAATACTTGTATGAGTTTGATGAGAGCCATGAGGCACTTCATATCTTTCGAGATATCTTTCAAAACATCATCAGAGCATTCTGATTTAAACTTTCGTTGTGTCCTAAATAAATTTCATAAGCACATCGAATGTTTTTTTTCAAATCATTTTTTTGCCATTGGCCTTCTACGGTACTTAATTGTATTAAGAAGTAAAACGCTGAACAGGAATTATACGGTATAGTCAGCAGATAGTAACTGTACTGACTCACTCTTTACCATTCTATTAGTAGAAATACTCATAGTGTGTAAGTCTACGGACATCTGGTTTAGAGAACAGCAAGCATACGGGAATCTGGTACTTCGGTATTGGAGGACTTAAAGGCTTTGAGCTGGAAAACCTGTCAAGAAGGTTCTTTATTGAATCTATCTGATCACAGGTGCAGTATTCGTACTGTATGGTAATCGACTCACCATGTTTCTAAAACAAAGAGTTGACTACTCCAGAGCAAACGGCTACTGGTAAAGAGATATCAAATCCGTTCCTAGCTGATAGTTTGCTAAAAACTATAAGGTTATCATTGCACCTTGTAATTGCAACAAAGCATTGACTAGTCCATAGCAAACGGCTCATGGTAAAGACATATCAAATCCGTTGATAGCTGATAGTTTGCTAAAAACTATATTGTTCATACTTAAAGAATCCGTTGAAAGATAAATGCTCACACTCCAAGATTTGAAGAAATCAAGAAAGCTGAGTTTATAAAGCTTCCGCACCTCTGAATCAATGTCTTCTTAAGATGGACTATCAAGATGAACAAATGTTGATGAAATGAAAGCTTTAGTTGTTACTACTCCTGCACCCGTCAAAGCAGTTGAGGAAGTATGTGTCACTTGTGGATCAATCACTTTTTTAACCATTTGTCGTTGACTCGAAGTGGGTACGATTTCTTCCAGTTTTTCATGACAACATCCAAACAATTTCAACAAATGCAGCGTTGGTAATTTTCTCCAAAGAATACCAACCTTCAATCTGGAAAGTCAAATGAGACCACGGGTTTCATCAACCGGAATGTCACAAACCAACCCAAAAACCGTTTATCAAGGACTCCAAATTCTAATTTCAACCAAAACCGTGGAGGAAACTTTAATCAAAACCGTCCAAACAACCAAACTCAAAATCAAGTTTATCAAGCTCCACCATACCAAACACCAACCAATCAACCACAAATCAATCAAGTTTTACCTCACCAACCTCCAACAAATAGTGTGTCTAAAACGGAATTTGAAAATTATTCTAAAGCAAATGATGCAAACATGAATAATTTGCAAATGAAGTTGGATAATTTTCAAAATGATTTTCAAAGAGTTTACAATGAGTCTCAAAAGAAGCAAGATGATTTTCAGAAAATGATGCTCGGTTTCATGCAAAACTATCACACAAACCAACCTTCAAGTTCAAGTTCTTTACCAAGCAATACCATTCCAAACCCAAGAAATGAAGCCAAGGCAATTACAACTCGTAGTGGTATCTCATACGATGGACCTCCAATTCCACCGCCGGTGGTGGAAAAGGAAAGTGAGGTGACAAAGGATACGGAGCTACCAAGCACCGAAGACATCCAACCTCCTCCATTGATCCATGAACAACCCAAAGACAAAGAACCAATCGAAGAACCTTCTTTTGTTGCCAACAAAGCCAAACCTAATTTGCCTTACCCATCAAGACTCAACAAACAAAAGATTCGTGAAAAGGATGATATCCTAGCTTCAAAGTTTATGGAAATCTTCCGTAATCTTCACTTTGAGCTAAGTTTCGCGGATGCTCTTATTCATATGCCAAAGTTTGCTCCGATGTTTAAAAAGATGCTTAATAACAAAGACAAGTTAATTGAATTAACCAAAACGCCGTTGAATGAAAATTGTAGTGCGGTTGTCCTAAAAAAGCTTCCAGAAAAGCTAGGTGACCCGGTCGATTTTCATTCCATTGTGATTTTTGAGTGTTTGATAGTAACTTAGCCCTTGCCGATTTAGGTGCTAGTATCAATCTTATGCCTTTATCCATTTGGAAAAAGCTTTTAAACTCTCAGGCCTAACCGAAACAAAAATGGTATTAGAATTAGCAAGACCGTACAATTTCCAACCACGGTGTGTGAAAATGTTTTTGTCAAAGTCGGGAAGTTCTTTTTTAAAACTTTCCCGCCGTTTCGTTGTTCTAGATTTTATAGACGATCTCGAGTACAATTGATACTCCGGGCGACCCTTTCTTTGGAGACTCATGCTTTTATCGATGTTATGAAGGAGAGAGTACTCTTAGGAATGGATGATCAATCGTTAAACCCTTAAATGTGGTGATGCACTCTTCCATTTCCTACAAAAATCCTCGTATCATTGATGAAAGTTGATTTAATCGATTGTCACTTGTGAAGAATATCACAAGATGTACTTGGGTTTTCGATTCCGGTTGCCTACAACATCCTTCTCCATACTATCGATCCGATTGTTTTACTTCATCTCCAACACTTCCTCTTTTGTGAAAGTGATTTTCTACATCTTTGTGGAGCCGATGCTTTTATAGGCAATCGATGATGCACCAGTTTCACCAGTTTTTATTTTTCCCCAAAAATGGGATACGTACTACGATCCCGAGGGTGACATTCTCATTCTCGAGGCACTTCTCAACAATGATCCATTACCTCACCCAAACCAAGAAGATTACTCACCCGGAATTCAAAAAGATCTTAAAGTTGTTGAACCACAGAAGTCTTCACTCGAATATGCTACTTCTTATGAACCAAAAGTTGAAATTCCCGAAGTCGAACTTAAAGAGTTACCTCCGCATCTCGAGTATGCGTTCTTAGAGGAAAATAACAAGCTTCCAGTCATAATTTCAAAAGATTTGAGCCAAGATGAAAAGACCTCACTCATTAACGTTCTAAAAAACCAAAAACAAGCAATTGCTTGGAAACTTTCTGATATCCGAGGCATAGATCTAGAGTTTTGCTCTCACAAAATCCTTTTAGAAGATGATTACGAACCTTCAGTCCAACATCAAAGGAGGGTTAACCCTAAAATCCACGACGTCATCAAGAAAGAAGTAGAAAAACTTCTTGACGCAGGATTGATTTATCCAATCTCGGATAGTCCATGGGTTAGTCCAGTCCATTGTGTTCCTAAAAAAGGTGGTATGACCGTTGTCACGAACGAAGAAAATGAATTGGTGCCTACAAGATTAGTCACGGGATGGAGAGTTTGCATCGATTATCGAAAGTTAAACGAAGCAACTTGTAAAGACCATTTTCCGTTACCATTCATGGACCAAATGTTAGAGCGATTAGCCGGCAACGAATTTTATTGTTTCTTAGATGGTTTTTCAGGGTATTTTCAAATCCCAATTGATCCTAAAGATCAAGAGAAAACTACTTTCACGTGCCCATACGGAACTTTCGCGTACCGTCGTATGCCATTCGGTTTGTGCAATGCACCCGGAACTTTTCAACGTTGTATGATGGCTGTACTGATGGCATTTTCACGATTTGATAGAGAAAACAAAATGGAAGGTTTTATGGTACGTATTTTTTGTTTTTGGAAGATTCTTTTTCCCTCGTGTCTTGCCAATATAGATTAAAATCTTAAAAGGTGTGGGAAGACACAAATTAGCACTAAATTGGAAAAGAGAATTTCATGGTTAAGAAGGCATTGTTTTAAGACATTAAGAATCTCTAGGAAAAGGTATTAAGTCGATAAGGCTAAATTGATGTAAATTTCTAAGCTTCCTATCCCAACGATCCGTCATAGGATTTCGACAGTTTTCTCGGGCCAATGCTGGATTTATCGAAGATTTAACAAAGGACTTTTCCAAAGTCTCTCGAACCCATGACCCATCTCTTAGAAATGAACACTCCCTTCATTTTTTCTGAAGGTTGCCATCCTAGCTTTATCAAAACTATTGAAAAAGAAGCTTGACCGGAAGCTCCAATGGTCTCATTGCTCCAAGAAATTGGGACCTCAACCTGCTTTGAAATCATGTGCGATGCAAGTGATTATGTCAATAGGTGCGTTTTTTAGGGCAGAGGATTTTGATTGTAAGCATTTCCGACCTATTCATTATGAAGCTAAGACGATGACCTGTGAAGCAGCGGAACTAATTAAACAACAACCTGAGAAGGAGATCGCTTGCCAGTTGTTTTATGCTTTCGAGGAAGTTTATCGATCATATTTAATCATGAAACCAAAAGTGTGGGTTTCACGTGACCCTCCGCTTTGAAATATCTCTCTGTCACAAGAAAGCATCCAAAGCACGTTTGCTTCGATGGGTCTTACTTCTTCAAGAAATTTCGATTTTAAGGTTGCGCACGCGGGAGTCCAAGGGGCGTTGGAATACTATGCAAGCTGATCACTCTCTCTCGTCGCTGGAAACCCTTATGAGTATATTTCTTGATCAAAAGAGACTTACCGGAAACTTTTCCTTATAGTGATCTTTAAGTGTATTAACCTCACAAAAGACCAAAAAATAACCCCGTGGTTTGCTGACTTTGCTAAGCTAACCCGCGGGGAAATTCATTAAATCTAGAAGGAATGGCCGACTCAAGAGAATAAACCACAGTTCTCTTAAAGATGTAAAACCATTATTTTTGGGATGACCTTTTCTTTTCTCAGAGACTTGTTGAGGATTCAAATAATTCGAAGGTGTGTAGATGGCAAGAAGAAGCTTTCAAATATTCTCGATCTAGCTAGTCATTAGGGGACCCACCGGGGGGCACTATCTGGTGCCAACTTTAGCCAAGAAGGTTTTCGTGATGCCGGTTTTTTTATTTGGCATGCCATGAATAAGGATTTGCCTACGAATTGATCAATATCTTGTGATGCTCTGGTCAAAGACAAGCATAATTCATCAACCGTTGATGAAGGTTGCCTCAAATATGCAATCAAGTTTGTGTGATTTCGTATTTATGGGGAAGTTGAATTTTTATGGGACCTTTTTTCCATCGTCTTTGGGGTAATCAAATATTATTCTAGTAGCACGGTCGATTATTCTTCATAGTGGGGTTGAAGCTGAAGAGCGCTCCCACCAACGATGCTAGGGTCGTTGTTAAAATGCTGAAATCCTTTTCGCCCGATTCTCGGTTTTGGTGTTGCTCGAGAGCAATCATAAGCGCATGTGTGGGATCATTTTGTAACGACAAATTATAATTAGTTATGTTTAAAGTATGGTGTCACCCACTCGTCTTTCGACTCCGTACCACCCTCAAACGAAACTGTGGTCAAGTTGAAGTCAAGAATCCGAGGTATCAATAAAGATTTTGGAGGAGGACGGTGCGAGATAAACGTGCTCATGGTCCGACAACCTAGATGATGCATTATGGGCTTTTAGACCCGCTCGCTCACTCTAGACTCCAATTGGATGTACCTCGTACAAAGTTAGTCTATGAAAAAGCCTGTCATCTTACCAGTTGACTAGAACACAAAGATATTGGGCTCTTAGCATTGCCAACTTGATTTAAAGACGCGGGGCGATCATCGAAGAGCTTCACTCAATGAACTCCCCCCTGCGAGCTCTTCGAGATCAAGCTTACGAGAATTCGCTATAATCTACAAGGAGGATAGACAAGAAGCTACACGATCTTCCAAGAATAAAGGACCCGAATCTTCTCAATGTTGTGGTGATTCATCAGTCTTACCTTCTTCACAACTCCCCCCGATGTTAAGGTGCATGTATTCTCGGAAAGCTCAAGTCTCGTTGGGTGCCGGAGCCTTTCACAATCACCGAAGGTTTATCCTTTATGGCACTGCCAAGTTGTTCTCAGCGCCGATCGGTTCTAATATTCAAAGTCAATTGCCACCATTAAAGCATACTATGGAGGGCGTATCCACCACCGCATTGGTTATTCCGGATATGTCCAGAATCTTCAGCCAATACGGGACAAACTAATTCAGGGGAAATCGGTCGAGCTTGCGACTCGGTAACTCCAAAAAACAAGCCGCTCGTGGACGTTTCAACCCATGCTTATCCTTTCTCTATTTTCTTTTATTTTCTATTAGCCAAATGTGTTGTGTTGAGAGAGGCTTGTTCTCTCTTCCGATTTCTCGATGTTTGTTGTGATTTTTTTGCAGGATTCTCCCAACTATTTCTTTAAATGCCCTCGTGTCGGTTGATTTTATCAGTTCTCCATTACTCGAGCTTTTCATCCTTTGCGTGTAATTAGTTTGGGGACGAATCATATCTTTCATCATTATCGATTAACTGTTTATTCTTAGCATATCTTCATAAAACGGCTTAGATTTACGCACTAGAGACCCGAGCTTTTAAACATTAGACGGACAATGTTTCGTTTTAGTTTGGGGAAGGGAATCTATCGATTTGATGTTGCTTTCTTATTGTTTTGTTTTCACGTACCCGTTTTTCCCACAAAAATAGCAAAAATTTTAAAAAAAAATTTTAAAAAAAATAAAAAATAAAAAAAAAAGAAAAGAAAAAAATAATAATAAAAATAAAAAGTGTTAAGACAAAAATGTAGGTTTTCCGTTGGTAAGAATAAGAAGTAATTTTTGACCCGATCGTACGTGTAGAGTTCTAGCTTTCTCCCTTAACAATTAATGATGATAGTTTGTGCTAGTCTCACATTAGACTTTAAACCTGCTAGACTTGAATCATTAGTAAAGAAAAACTTGTAGCTAATTCAAGTAGATTTTTAAAAACTATACTCCGTCAGTTGATTTTATCTGGGTTGTATTTGCTAAATTTCTCGTGTAGGAAGAACAAGTACTGATAGTGTCATTTTAAGTCCAGTATGTTAAACGTAGAATCGTGATTTCTTTCTGCTCATATGTGTTAATTGTGGCTTTTTCTTCCATTAGCTTGTTTTCACTTTGCTATCTAAGTAATGTTTTATTAATAGAGTTATATGGTTTTTAGGTCAATAATTAGCTAATAGAAGTTTTCTTTTTAGTACATTTGTGATTAGGATGAGTGCATTCAGGATACTCAATGTTGGACGTGTAAAAATACAAAAAATGAAAATAAATAGTATCTTCTGCAGCATTACTTCCTTCGTTCATTGTCGGGGCGTGGCCGATGTTGGGAGTTTTCATATATAGGTAGGGTCCGGTTGTCATTATAAGTAGAATACCTCTGTACGACTCGCTATCGAGTGTAGCTTGCCGGATAAAAGGCACCGGTTTTAACTTATATATTCCGAAGTCGAAATAGTTTGCTATATCTTGTCGGAGGCGTGGGCCGATGTATTGTAGCTTCTTAGAAGGACTCTAAGGTATCATAATGTTGCTTAATGTTTGTCTTACTTTTGTGCCTTAAAGAGCCTAAGGGTATATGGTGCAAAAATGATTGTCCATGTTATGTCTTTAAAAGAGCCCTAGGTTATATCACATGATCGTGCCTTTGCTTAAGTAGCCTAATAAAAGCCCAAATTTTGGTTGCCCTCGATGTGGACTCTTTAATCTGATGACATTTGATCCTTTGAAAAGGGCTAGGAGTTATAGTATTGCGTTGCTTAACCATTACACTTTATTCTTTGATATTAATAAGTATCGATACAAAGTCTTAAGGCCTTTCGGGTATTGATTAAGTAAAATCCTGAGTATACAAAGTAGGATTTGCGGGAGGAAAGCAAGTACACAATTAGTATTTATGAGTAGTGTGAGTGTCATGAGCTAGTAATTTAACAATGATCTTGTTTTTTAAGTTCGTGGGAACAGAAGTGAAAAATCGGGGGAAATGATGAAGTTATCTCGTTTTAGACATTAATCGAGTGCTTTTTATCTATGGATCCTTAAAGTTACCAATAAAGGTAATGAAAACAATACATTATGTTCAACCACAAATAAGTTGTATTGTAGGTAGGGTATGTTAATTATCAAGACAAATCATAAAAGATAAAATCTTTGAAATGGGAAGTAGGAGAGAGAGTTTTATAACTTGTAATCTCTGTTTAATTCTCTCAACAAAAACTCTTTGCTACTTTTCATAAGGTTTAGTTTGGAGATTTTTGAGGTATTTTGGTTAGAAGGTATGTGTTATTGCGTGGAGGGACACATGGTTCAGCCGCGAGCCGAACCCCATAAAACCTATCTATATATGGACATAAATACACCCAAGGGACAAATCATCGCTCGATGACCAAGAAAACCGGATAGCAGTATAGAGTGTTCCCGGGTCGTTATGTTCCAAACGCAGGCTGAATGGAATATCGAAAAAGAATTGATTGTTTAGAATTGGTTGTTTGAATGTAAAATGGAATTGCTTTGTAGCACTACTAAAACTTGATAATAATACAGCAAAAAAGCACATAAATATAGGCATAGGAATAAGCTGGAACATGAATAAAAACTCAGGAATCGCACAAAACACTTTAAAAACTTTTACACTAAGGCACAAATAAGTCTAATAAGCTTAGCCGCAGACAAATAAGGCTAATCTAAATCTAATAAGCAAATGAAGCATGACAGTTAAGCTAAATTAAACACAGGAGAAACACAACAGTTCTGTACTAACAGTACACTAACAGTTTTAACTACCTGCACTAAACGTAGAGTTAGTATGTTAGGTAAAGTTAGTACTGTTAGCTAAAGGTTAGTACTGCTAGCCTTAACACTAAACACAATTAAACAAGAAATAAGCAAATAAGCTAAAATAGAAGGTCACCTAACCTTAATAAGCACTTAGTAATAGGAATAAGCAAACTAGAAGTGATACTGAAATGACAAAGTAAGATATAAAAGCTACAAATTGATACATTATTGAAAATTCACTTGGAAAAGGCAAAATAAGTTTAATAAGCAAAACAACAAAGATAGAGAAAAAATGGTTTAATCTACTCTTAAAAGTGCGATAGGTAATCTCGTAAAACAAGCTGAAATAATAAGCTGATAAGCTAAAATGACCCCGCACCAGTATTATCAGTTTTAAACTTGGACAGTACTAACTTGGAGGTTAGTACTGTTAGTGTTAGTTAGTTACTGTACCTTTGAAATCCATAAGATAAATGATCTAGCAGTATAACTTGGAGTTAATAATCGGTAGGCTTAAGTTAGTTGCTGTTCCAAAGTGAATCATTAGCAGTACTAACTTGAGGTTAGTATGATAGTTGAAAAATACCCCTTTCAAAATCATTTTTCTCTCCAGATTAATTAAAAACAGTTTATCATCAACGAAATAAGAATCTTATACTGCAATTTCTAATTAAGAATAAGCACTTAAATAGGCTTGATTGGCCTAGCCAGTGTTAACTTTATAACAATCAGCTCCCCTCGAGAGTGTCCCTTCCCCCCCTCCACCCATCTTCTGCTGAAAGTAAGATTAATAGAAAAAGAGAGATTGGATCCTTAGCATAACCCTTTGCTCTTTAGAATGACGGGTCAAACAATAGAATCTAACGCATGCTCTAGCTTGCATAAAGCCTAAGCTAGTGAGAGTCCATAAGCCCATCATCAGTCTGGCTTATCTGTCCATAATTAAGCTGTGTATATTGAGAGTGATATTGTTGATTTTCTCTTAACCTACTTACACTTGTCTCTTTCCTTAATGATACAGCTTATTTGATTAAGTGTGTGTGGTGAGATTGTTTTTGACACAAAACAATATGATTAACGAAACTTAACACTGGTATTGTAAATTGACTTAAAAACTTCAAACTTGCATTAATTTGTAAAAGTGTTACAAAGCTTGAAAGTAAAAATAAGCTGTAAGGACTGAAAATCAGCTAAGTTAAATTAAAAATTATAAAGAAAGGTTATTTACCATCTGTCATGCCTCAAGGCTTACAAGAAGCGCTATTCTATAGCCGAAGTATTATGACAGCTTGCATCTTGTGCTTCTTTGGAGAGATAAAACAAGTGTGTTAGTTGTGTGGAGGTGTAAATCTAGAGCAAAATTCCCAGCTTTAGCTTTGATTGCTTTTGTCGCTTCTTTGGAGGACAATCTACAGCCATCCTGTGTCTCCCTCACAGCGGCGCACGCATGGATATGGGGGATTGCACACAAATGGAGATTTATAAAGCCTGGGGGCGGGCGGGGGGGGAGAGGAAAGTGTAGGGTGGATGAAATTGATTTGGTAGGTTGTTGAGGTGATTTTGCTAGGAGAATCAGTATTGGGAGCAAATATGAGGTGGGGCTTGGTTTTGGTAATTGGCCGGGAGAGAAGGTTTTATTAAAGTTGGCGTTGTCGTGGCTAGAGAGGTGGAAGGTGATGTTAAGCGCGGATGTTTGGTTTGTTGTACAAGAAAAGCCCACTCACATCTTCTTCTTTTCAGCTTCCCCTATTCTTTTTTATAAATGAAGTTTCCCAAATTGGATAATCAGCGCCTTTCTTTGTTTCCTTAATATATAACTTAGGGGTTGGCATTTTTGACCCCTCAAAGTTACTATTTTTCTTTGCTTTGTTCTTCGCGGAGAGTTCTTGATTTTTGATTGGGCTTCGCCCTCACACACTTTTCCATCCCGTGACCGGTTTTGTCGCTTCTTGCTTGGTTTTTCGTCTTTTTGTGAGATATCTGTTCCCTGCACAATACAATTGCAAACATACAAATACAATGTATTTTTGGTATGTTTTTATTCTTTCGACTAGGTCGTTTTAAATGGAAAATGGTATCGTTGTAAATTAACTAACATATCAAAATCATCCCCAAACTAATGAGTTGCGTGTCCAACGCAATTGCTATGAAGTAAGCACTCGAGAGACTAAAAGTCTCAATCCCCTTATTCTCGATAATAACATTTTGGAAAGTAGCCAAGAGTTTATCAATGGGAATAAAAGAAATCACACTCAATAGTCTTGACAAGTCCCCGGTTCCACACATATTTTTTTTTATATATTATTCTGACACAATCTACTCTAAAATAAATTTCTTTTTATTATACAAGTTTGAACTATCTTTATTTATCACAATGGGATTCATAGAATGAGAAACGTTCGTAGAATAATCAACGGACGTCCTGTCGGATATTTTTCATTCCGTCCCAGATTTTTTTCTCAGACAAGTCATAAGCTAAGCATTAAACATAAGATCATTGTTCGATTATCTAGATTCTTAAGCCGTCCATACTTATGATCTTGTGAACGTTTACTCCCAAAACATGGTATACGTGACTTGAATGTGTGTGCTGCTTTCCAACCATCGATCAACTTATTTTCATAGTCTTAGAATTCAAGATGAAATCACGACTCAAAGCAATAGCAACTCATTGGCACTGTGTACTTGATGTTAAACCATAGAAATTTTTGGCAACAATATTTATCATTTTCATATAGGTTCTTAATAGCTAGGAATGTGTTGCTTAGTTCTGGAACACCTACAATAGGCGCTCCGCTCCACCTAGTGGATATCACAACTAACGTCCGGGTCGTTTCGTTTCTTAGTTTGAAAACCCCACCCCGGTTGCTAGCATAGTGGGAAATCACATCAAACTCCTTCTTCCCTAATATGGTAAGGATCACGGTGTCTTAGTTTGAACCATCACTAGACCTTTCATTCCAAGTGTATATCACAACTATTCGACTCAAATCCTCGACTGTAAAGACCGTCTTTGTTTGAACCCCCACCTCGTGGTTAACGGCAGTGGGATATCACGAACACATTTTTACTAGCTCTCATTTGATCAATGTAATGCTTTCATGCATACCCACAATATTCGTGCCATTTTTGCATTCATACTTCATTCATGCTTCCTTTGGCATTTTATTGCTTTCGAAACCTTGCTTTTTTAAAAATCATAAGTTACAAATTTGAAGCATTTTTCTGAAAACATCGATTGCTTAGTTGAACAAAGCACGTATGCTTAGGTGGATTAGAAGCTTATGGGAGAAAAAGATACACGCAAGTCTCTTATTATATAAGTTGTGAGAACGAATCTTGCTAACACATAAACTATATATTTAACTAATTTCACTTTCACTTTGTCTCTTCACCTTTTTAAAAGATTCAAAGCAATGAATTCTCGAAAGCCTCGGCCTGAAGGAAACTGTAGCCTAGGTTCAATATGCTCCGATCGAGTCAAAAATTATTCTCCTTCTACCAAAAGGAAAAGTCAAAACTTTGTGACAAAACACTTACTTTTAATTTTTGAAAAATTTTTAAATTTTTCATTTTTTTTGGTGTTTTTGCAAAAAAATTTGGTGAAAATACGGGATTCGTGGTAAACAATGCAGAGGCAACAGTCAATCGAAGATTCCCCCCCCGCCCACCCCCCCCCCCCCCCCTCAAATCTAGTACTAAAAACATCGTCTCGCTGTTTTGAAGGGTAGCTACGTCGCTTTTTCTAAGGATGTATTTGAAGTATGCAAATGAGAAAGACGTTAGTTTAGTCGTTTAGTATAGATATCGGGATTCCCAATAAATGAAGCTGGAGGATTTGAAGCTTTGAGTGATCGGAAGCAAACCGGAGCCTTCACAATCCGGGGCAATCCTGGACAAAATAAACAACATCCAACACGAAAACACCGGCGTGATAGAAAAGACAAGCGCGCATCTCACTACAAGACAAACAAACACTTATTCATACAATTACAATACGGATGAGCTATGGGCGCTGCCTCGCACGAAGACGCTTGTTTTAAAGCGTCGCTATGCTTGACCCATCACTGATTTTATTGGACATTAGGGAATGTTTGGAGATCTGGGACTACCAATTGTGGTTAGTCCCCTCCAACTAGTAGTTGCTAACTCGATGACCATTCACTTCTGTAATTCGGCCGTTGGCTTGAGACTAGGGTCAACGTTGCCATAAGGAAAGACATCTTGAGTGTGGTGAGATGTCCACTCCTCTACGGGATCTTTAGTTGCCCTGAGAAACATGTCTTCGCATTCTTGAATTAAAGAGGAGAGGACTCGAATCACGACGTTGAAAACGCGTTTTGATCTTGGAGTCATTGGATCTCTTTGTTTTTTCCTTATAGATCAATGAAGTCTCATAGGATGATCACGAAGTTCGCTTAGTTCAATGAGTTGAATCTTTCGGTGTGAAGACCCGTAGTAGAAAGATCAAAGTTTGCTAGTTTCATGGTCCCAATAGGCTTTTTAGACCGATGCTCGTTTCCGATCGGAATGATGGCATGCTTTCCATCCACAAGCTTGTAAGGAGTTACACCCGATGGGCATTTTGTAAGTTGTGGCTGAAGGCCCATAGTGCATCATCTGTTTGTCTTTTCCGCGACCAGGATAGCACGCGGTTTTCACCTTATGGTCCTTTCAAGGATACGTTTCAAACCACGATTTGATTACCTCGACTTGCCCCACTTGTTTGTGGATGATAGCGGTGGAGAGACGGTTGGTGACTCTATATTATCTGCTCTGACCTTGGGTAAATTGGTCATTGCTAAGAAATGAGTTCTCCTGCGATCACTTTTGATAGTTCGAGTGCGGCACCAAATCTGTCGAAGAGAGATTTTTTGGAATTTGCGCAACGACTCTGCATTCATTAGCTGGGGAGAGCTTTCGCTTCAAACCATTTTGACAAGTAGTCAACGGCCACGAGGGAATCATATTAAAAGTTATGGGTGTTTTCCGTAGTGAAGATGGGGAACGTGCCCATAAAGTGTCAATGCCCCACGTCAAAGATTTCAACCAAATTGGATGAGTTTTGAGGCTCATCTTCATCCCAGTTGGCGAAGTTTTTCCTTGTCGTTCGCTTCCCTACGTAGTCACAGTTTTTGACTCAAACTCGTTGGGCACATCCTTGTTAATGGTGGGCCAAAGGAGCCGGAACTCATAAAGATCCTTTTTGCGGACTAGGGTTTGCACTCCAAGTGATTGTGCCCCGGTGGGTCCATTGTGGCAAGCCTCGTTTCGTTTATTTTCTTTGAGTGATGTCGAGAGCTTACTTGCACTTGCACACACTGCTCGCCGCTTGAGTCACTTGATCCGCACAATTTATAAAGAATGGGGTCATCCAACATAATGTTTAGTCCGATTGAAGAACTTATTTTTTGTTGGGTTGCACCATGCCTTCATCAACGAAGGTACCTGCGTGGTAATTGTGCAGAAGTCGGCAAACCACGGGGTCTCTGCAGATCACCATCGAAAAAGTCACCTATACTTTACGTTTCGAGAGAAATGTCTTCTATTAATCTCTTTAGGGGTCGAGAACGTTTTAATAGGGATTTTTCTAACGTCAGGACAGCGATGATCGGCTGCGAGGTTCTAGGCTCCTTTTGTGTCAAGAACTTGAAAGTCAAAATTCTTGGAGGAGGAGAACCCATCGGAGCTATCGTCGCGTTTAGCATCCTTTTTGGCAAAGACTCGATACTTGAGAGCGGAAGGTCGTATTGCGCACTGTCGGCTTTTCGTTCAGATATGGTTAAGACCGGATTTTTCGAATCAGACACCACGGGTTAACGTGCTTTTCCGTCGTGGTGTAATTAGATCATGCTCCTCCGGACCACGGTCTTGCTAGCCTAATGGATAGCCGAAAGTGTTTTATGGACGTTGCCCCAAAACTGCCGCCTATGGCGTAATCACTTGCATCGCACATAAGTTTCGAATGGTAGATCCCTAGGTTTAGGGGCAATCAAGAGATGGCGCTTCCGTAAGTTTATTCTTTAACATTTGGAATGCTTTGGATTTCATTCATTAGAGAAGATGAATGGTGTTATTCTTCTCGAGTAGATGGGTCATTGGTCGGATATATTGGAAAAATCCTTTATGATCTCGGTTAAAAACCGGCGAATGACAAAGAAAGCCCTAGACTCCTTTGACAGTGGTGGGATGGATTGGTTAATTTGGCAATGACTCTATTTTGGCTTTGTCACCTCAATCCCATTTTTAGAATTTTATGGGCACGTGAGGACAAATGCCCCTCTTTTGACCATAAACATGGCTCTTCTCCCAGTTAAGAACAAAATGGTGTATTCACATCTTTGCAACGCTTTTTCTCAAGATGGGGTGCAGATGGAGGCAATTTTCAACGGATTTCCTAAAGACGGAACGCTAGTCATGAAGACTTCCATTGTTTTTTCAACATTGTGTTAAAAGATGCGCAACATACAATCTTTGGGACGTTGGCCTCACGTAGTGTGCATTGCATAAGCGAAAAGGCATGCGACGGTAGGCATAAATCGCTTCGTAGGGATAAGTAATGTGGTCTTTCTTGATCACGAGGTCAAAGGAATTGGAAAATACCCGGAGAATTCCATCAGGAAACAATAGTACTCGTTTTCCGCTAATCTCTCGAGGTCATATGATACATAACGGGAGTGGAAAGTTGTCTATAGTGGAAAGTGGTCTTTCGGGTTGGCTTCATTACTTGCGGTAGTCATGCATACCGCCACCCAGGTAACAATTCGAGTTGGGATCAACTCATTTTCCTCATTTTGAACAATGGTAAACTTCCACCTTTTGGGGGCACACATTGTATCGGGCTGACCATCATGGACATATCGGAGATTGGGAATTCATCATCCTGCGTTAAGAAGTGTTTTCAACTTCATTCTTTGAGGCATCGTGGAATTTAGGATTAACCCCTCCCCCTCTCTGTATGCTGAACTGCTGGTTTTAGTCCTCTTCCATTAGAATTTTGTGGGTACAAATTCCGGGTTGCGTTAATACCCTGAACTTCGGAATACATTCCAAGCGATGGCTCGCTTGTGGGACTTAAGGAACCTTTTTGATCCAGTTCGGCTTTCTTCCCACTAATCATTTAGCAATGATGTCTGGTATCTCTTGTTGACATTCAGTTCCAAATATGCGTATTCAAGTACTGGGGTGGTAAGTCTTGTGAGTTAAACATCTAGGGTTCATCAATCGAGATTAACAGTGTTTGGCTCACTCAAAGTTTGATTTCTTCGTTGGGTTTTTGGTGAACAATCTCCTTGATTTGGAATAGGAGTCGGTGGGGTTTTTTTTTTTTTTTTTTGTTCATGTTCAAGAATGCTTCTAGGATGAGAATTGTCTCCCGTCAGGGATATTAATAAGTACGGAATCAACTTTTGGTGAAGTCTGTAATCATCAGTCTAGAGCAAGAAAAGGTGTTTGCTTCTCTCGACTACGATGTAGAATAGTCACTTTCTCCAAATGGGTTAAAGGTCGGAGTTGAATTTAGAAAATAGGAATTCAAAGCACGGAGATGGATCTTCGTATGCAAAATGAAATCATAGAAAAACCTAAGACCTCTTGTCGAGTATTCTTCCACTAGCCATATCAATGACTTCATTTCGCAGTTTGCGTCAGTTGTGAATTTGCCGTGTACTCAAAATAAAAAAGAAACTAAAAGTTTGATCTAGGTTGAAAGTGATATGGCCTCTTTGCAACTACGAAGGCTACTCCCACTACATTTCACCCATCGTGCACATCGTTTAATGCACGACTAGTATTTCAGAACAACAACACCTCCGAGAATTAGGTGGTACCTCGGGGGTTGCTCATAAATTCAACAACCACCAAATCGGCTGGGCAGAGAATTGGAACTTTCCTACTCCAACACACGGACCGTCTTTGGCCGATACGATTGTTGTAGATGATTGAACGGTTCGCTAGCTCTAGCGTCATGCATTGTTGGGGTAAGCTCGAAAGAGAGAGATCTTCCACACGGTATACGGCATAAGATTGATGCTTGCACCGAAGAATCGGCCAGGCACCATTGCATTGTCGTTAATCGCCGAGAAAATTCACATGGGATTAAGGGAATCTGCCGGGGTCTCCAAGTTTTTTAGGCATCAGTACTTGTTAAGGATGACCGCCCTGCCCAGAAGCAAGTTTGTTTAATTTTGCATTTTCACTGTCAATTTCTGGTGTTGCTTTCCGTTAGGGTTTTCTAAAGTTGAGGCGAATTTAGGCATAAGAGGTCATAAGCATCCAAGAAAAGTAATTTCGACATTCATAGTTCTTTGAAGAGTTCATAGAATTTTCTCAATTTGTTTACGTGAGCTTTTTCCTTGCGCGTGTCATCATATTTCTTCTTGATGGAAAATGGAATTCGATGCTTTAGGAATTGGGGGAGTATCACGGAGAAACATTTGGGCTCCTCAGGATTGGATGTACGAGACATGATATTTGAACAACAGGGTGTGGACGTCTCGGTGCTTCCGTTATTAGCAGGAAGGCATCGTGTCTTCGTCACCGCGGTGTCATGAATTAACTGTTTTTGTTCCTTGGATGGTGACACCACTTCGGGTAGTGATACCTTTTAAATCTTCCTCAGTTGGTGTTGTGGGTAACAGTGTTTCAGGACATTGAGTTCCAGAACCGGACGGTAGAAGCTGTATTAGCGTAGTAAACAAAAACTTTGAAAGCATGTCAGGTCAAATGTGTGTCTATTTGGGATTTGCAGGTTTTGATCCTTGGTTTTTGCTGTTCTCAACACTGCATCAGTGGCCGTGATAATATCTTTCAAAAATCTGTTTTTGACAGACGATTGTGTTCTGAGGTGCTGTGGTCCTTGATGAGTACGGTTTGATTGACGCCACGAGTTTCGATAAATCTGACCTTGGTTGAAATTGTTTCCTCTGTTTGATTGACTAGTTATTTCCTCGATTGAAATAGTTTTGGACTATTTGCATAAGGATTCTGAATGGGAGGAAAACCAGTAGAGGCCTCGAATTTGATTTGGAGACCTTTCGGAGGTCGTCTACCAGATTAGCTTGCGATTGGAAATCGGACTACCGAGCGGCTTGGACACCATACTTCTTGATTTTGTCATGGTAATGTTGCTATTAGTGGCTGGACAGTTTTGTATAAAATGACCCTCCCCCACAAGTTTACACATCTTTGTTCAGCGTTTTGCACGGGGGCGGATAGCTCTTGGGGGTTTGGGTTTTTTTCTGTCGTGAATCTAATGCCGATTCCGATCCATGTCTTTGAGTTGCAAGCAACAATCCAGATGAGATTGTGGTGGTAGGAAGAGCTGTGTACTCATTTTAGCTACAACGCTTTGTTACTTGATTGACGTACCGCCTTAGACTTGCTTCTCGATGATTTTTAAACATACACGAGGCTTTTTGTTCTAAGAAGTTACACCAGCAGCAGAGTTCAATGAACTTGATCAACTTGAGTTAGGGCATATAGAATGTATCGAGTTGATGCAATTCTGTGAATACGACCATGATGGAGGGCATACCTTTAAAAGATTCATTGGATACGATCCAAGCCTCTCACAAATGTCTCATCAAATTTTTGCTGAATTCTCGTTGATTTCATTCTGAGATTTTGTCGTTTTTGGAGGGAGGAAGAAATTTGTTAATAAATTTCCGTAAACAAGATCATCCATGTTTCAATCGACCGAAGTGAAGGTTCTTTTTTTAGCACTATTTCGGGTTGCCCTTCGAGAGAAAATGGGGGAAAAAGCATAAAGTTTAACTCCGACGTATTGGTACGTTCTGGTCATCTTCATCGTAGAAGTGTGTCTTGGTTGAAATAACGGATGTGGAGCATGTGGGTCTTCTGTATATTTCCAAAAAATTGCTTGTTTTGGACAAGATTCAGAAGACCATGCACTTGATTTCAAAGTATTCGCGCGGTGATTTCCAGAATAACGATCGCATCCTCGTAACCCTCGGTGGGTGCTTCGAGCAATTGCGCCATAGTACGATTATCAGCCATCGTAACTATGGGAGGATTATCAGGTTTCTCAAGATTGGATGATTCAACAGAAGTTTGTTGGACTTGCTGTTGTCGACGTTTACGGGCTTGAGAACGAGTGCGCATGCACAAAATAGAAATATAAAAAGAAAATCTACACTAATTTTTTTTGGCTTTTTCAATGATTTATTCACAATTGATTTTAACGGACAATGAGATAAGACAACTTAAACCAAATAATCTACTTACTTCACGGTAGCTCTCAAAAAGATAAACGCACAGGTGAGCGGAGGAGTAGGAATAGCGCGAAGCTTATTTCTCCTTTCGGGTCGTAGTTCCTAGGAACAACCCTCCTTATACCCACTTTATAGTTTGTTCAACTTTTCAAGGTGAGCCGTATATCGTAAGAGACACAAATGGCAAGTTTTAAATCTTTTGTTCGAGTTGGGAACCAATAAGTTCACCGGAAGTTATTATGATAATACCTCAATTGAGAATATTATATTTTGGTATTTTTACCAATTTTTGTATTTTATTTCTTGTTTATGGACAAATTTTTTTTTTTTTTATATAATAATTATACTTAAAAGAAAATGAAAATATTTTTGTACCTTTTTTATATTTTTGTAGAAGAAAAATATTCACAAATATAAATACAAGTTGTCAATACGTAGCGATATTCTTTTTCAACCTCCCCGGCAGCGGCGCCAAAAATTGGTCACGCGCGAGCTCACCCCTTAAAACCTATCTATATATGACATAAATACACCAAGGGACGAAATCACGCGAGATCAAGAAAACCGGAAGCAGTATAGAGTGTTCCCGGGTCGTTATGTCCCAACGAGGCTAGAAATGGATTATCGAAGAACGATTGATGATTGGTGTTTGAATGTAACAAGGAATGTTTGTGAATTAATAACGGAAGTAAATTCCACATAAAATTTAAACAAAGAACATAAGCTGGAAATTGAATTAAAGCTAGCAAAGCAAAACATAAAAACTATGTAACACTAAGGCACACATAATGTCTAATAACTTAAGACAGAAAAAAGACAAATACGCTAATCTAAATTCTAAATAAGCTAATTTAAACAAGAGAAACACAACAGTAACTTACAACATACTACCAAGTATTAAACTACCATACTAACTATATAGTATAGAGTACTAGCAGTTTATAATTAGTACTAGCAGCCTAACAAAACACAATTAAACGGAAATAAGCAAATAAGCTAAAAAAAATTGTTAACTACCCAAAAAAGCACATTAAAGCATAAGAATAGAGTACCCAGAATATACTATAATGATAAATAAGCTAGAAACTTAAACTGATTAACTCTTAAAATATTTTAAAAAGACATATAAGATCTACTGAAAACAGTGCAAAAACTGAAATAGCTTAATCTACTAAAAAGCTAAAGAAATCTAAAACAATGCTGAAATATTGAAACTTATAAGTCTAAGTTGAACTACCAGCACTAACAGATAAGACTAACAGTACTAACTTGGAGGTCTTACTGGATAGTTGATAAGATGTGCTTTTCAAAAAGTGAACTACCAGTACAAACATATAGAGTTAGTACTGCTAGTGGTTGGAGTTAGACTGTCCCTAAAAATGAACAAAGCAGTACTAAACTTGGAAGTATGTACTATCTTGTCAAAACAGCCTTTAACATTTCAAAAATCATTTTTATTTCAAACTTAATTAAAACAGATTATCAAATAACAAAGTAAAACACTTCTAAGCAATTTTTCAATCCATAAAACGCACTTAAATAAGGCATGAATTAGTCTAGCCTTATAAACTTACAAACAAACAGTTCTGCTAGAAAGAAAGAAATAATAAGAAAAAGAGAGATAGCATAACAAACCCTTGCTCAAAACAGTTACACACCAATGAATCTACAAGCTCTAGCTTGCAAAAAGCAAGCTATTGAGTAGTCTATAAGCCCATCTCAAAACTGGCTTATCATCCATAACATAAGCTGAGGTATATTGAGAGTGATTGTGTTAAATTCTCTTAACTAAAAACCATTTAAAACTTTTTAAGTCACTTAATTATAAACAGTTGTAAACAAGCTGTATTGAGAATCTTTTTGAACAGAAAAAACTTAATCAGAAACATAACACTGGATTAAAATTGACTTTTTAAAAACTTAAACTAGTCATTAAAATTTTGAAGTGTACAAGCTGAAATTAATAAACTAGAAATAACAGGAAAATAAGCTAAGTATAAATTAAAACCAAAAACTAGATCTACACTCGATGATGCTTCAAAGGCTCTACAAGAAGCTCTATATAAAGCCGAAAGTGATGGACCTTCTCATGTGCTTCTTTGGAGAGATAAAACCAAGATGTGCTAGTTGTGTGAGGTAGAATCTAGAGCAAATCCCAGCCTGTTATTTTTTGAAGCTTCTTTGGGGACAATCTCAACCATAGAAGTGCTTTGTGGAATGGAAGAAGGATTGCCAACTTGGCATTTATACAACTGGATTGTTAGTATGGTGGATGTTGGAGTTGGTTGCATGGTAATTATGGGAGCAAAACAAGGTGCGGCTTTTTGGTATTGGCGGGAGAAAAGCTTATACAAGTTGGGCTGTGGCAGAGAGAGGTTGAAGATGATTAAGGGAATTATGTGGCTTTGTACAAGAACAGCCGCCTCTGAGCATCTTTCTCTTTTCATTTCCTTTATCCCTTTCTTCTTTAATAAATGAATCTTTTCCAAATTTTGCATAATCAGACCCTGTCCTTTGTTTCCTAATATAACTTAGGGGGTTGGCATTTTTGACCCTCAAGTTATATTTTTCTTTGCTTTTTCTTCTCGAGTTTGACTTGACTTTGATTGAGCATTCGCACTTCACACACTTTTCATCCCATGTCCGGTTTTGTCGATTTTTGCTTGGTTTTTCGTCTTTTTGTGAGATATCCGTTCCCTGCACAATACAAAAGCAACAGTACAAATAAATTTAAATTTTTGTAGTGTTTTTTATTCTTTTAAGTTTGTTTTAAATGGAAAATGGTATGTGTAATTAAACACATATCAAATGTCATGACTTATAAATAACACTATCATTTCTTATTATTCGCAATTTAAAATCTCTAAGAAAGAAATTTGCGAACACTTAGCCTATATAAAATCTAACTTGGCATATTTAAAATCTACTTGAGATTAACACAAGTCTTCATTTACTAATGATTCATGTCTAGCATGTTTAAAGTCTATATGAAACTAGCACAAACTATCATCCATAAATTGTTAAGGATTAAAGCTAGAACTCTGACACGTTCGATCGGGTCAAAAATTACTTTTAATTCTTACCAACGAAAACCTACATTTTTGTCATAACATTTTAATTTATTTATATATATATATATATAATATATATAAAAATATAGTATATATATAACTTTTTTTTTTCATTATTACTAATTATTTAAAATCTTTGCTATTTTTTGTGAAAAAACGGGTACTTGAGAACGAAAACAATAGAGCAAGCAACATCAACTCGATAGATTCCCTTCCCAAACTAAAAACTACACATTTTCCTCAATGTTTACAAGTCGTGTCTCTAAGGAAAATCATAGCCTGTTTATGAAAGTAATGCAAGAAAAACGTTCATCGATAATATAGAAAGGATATGGATCTCCCAAACATAAAGTTCACACAAATTATGATAAGCACGAATAGAACGATACAAATCAAACCAGACACTAAGACTTACAAAAATAGATGATCGATCCTAAAAAATCATAATAAACAAGCAACAAACATCGAGAAATCGGAAAGAGAACAAGCCTCTCACAACACATTGGATAATAGAGAAAATAGAAAGGAAATAGAAAAGATAAGCATGGGGTGAACTCCCACGAAGCGGCTTGTTTTTGGTCACCGAGTCGCAAGCTTGACTCGATCCCTGAATTTAATTATCCTTAGGGAAAGTCTGGAAGATCCCGGGACAACCAATGAGGTGTATCCCCCTCCATAGTAGTTCTTCATACGGTGGCAATTGACTGTAGTAAAATTACGAACCATCCGACATGAGACAACTTGGCAGTGCCATAAGATAAACTTCGTTGATTGTGAAATGTCCAGACCATCGAGATATTGAGCTTGTCCCGGAGAAAAATCTTTAATCGGGAGTTTAGCAAAGCAAGACTTGATCACCAACATTGAAGATTCGGTACTTTATCTGGAAACTATGTAGTTACTTTGTCTTCTCCCATGTAGGATTGAGCGAAAATCCTCGTAGCTGATCACGAAGCTCACTAAGTCATTAATGTTGACAGCTTTTGATGATCGCCCGCGGTCTTTATATCGAAGTTGCATGCTTAAGAAGCCCAATATTTCTTTGTGTTCTAATTCACTGGTTAATGACACGCTTTTTCCATAGACTAACTTGGTACGGAGTGCATCCAAATAGGAGTTTGTAAGCGGTCCAAAAAGCCATAATGCATCAACTATACTTGTCATGACCATGTAGGCAGCTGTATTCAACCGAACCGACCTCGTTCCAAAAATTTCTTTTGAACTCGATTCGTGACTTCAACATGACCACTCTGTTTGAGGCTGGGAAGGAGTCGAAAGACATGGGTGACACCATATTTTGACATTACTTTTGCAAATTGTTCCGTTACAAAATGGTTCCTCGAACGCTTATGATTGCTCTCGTGAGCACCAAATCGGGTAGAAAAAAGGGATTTTAAAACTTGAAACTACTCGAGCATCGTTGGTGTTGGAGCGCCTTCGCTATAACCCCTTGTAAAATAATCGGACTGCTACCAGAATATATTTGTTTCCTCTAGACGACGGAAAAGGTCCCCATAAATCAATACCCCATACATCGAAAATTTCACAAACTTGGATTGCATTTTGAGGCATCTCATCACGATGAGAGATTTTGCCTTGTCTTTGACATGCATCACAAAAAAGATCTGATCACTTTCGTAGCCATCCTTATAAAATGTAAGGCCAAAAGAAGTTCCAGTGGTCAAATACTTCCGAGCTGTGATGTGGCACTGTGATTGCCCCGACGATGTGTCCTTCATGGCAAGCCTGAGGGATTTCAGAGCTTCTATGGCCAATACACATCTACGGATGATTTGGTCCGCACATGTACGAAAGAGATAGGGATCATCCCAAAAGTAATGCTTCACATCTTTGAAAAACTTTTTCTTTTGTTGACTCGTGATAAGTGTAGAATACACATATCTATTTATGCTTAAAATAACCCAATTAAACCCAAAACAGACCAAAAATGGCAAAAATATGCTTGTATTTGTGTTTTGTGTGTGCAGGTATGGATAAGTCAAAAATCGCAAGAAAACAATCAAAAACGGGCAAGCACGGACACGAGAATCAGAAGAGTACAAAGCCGAAGCCAAGCCAAAGCCAAATCCCTAGCCATTTCCTCTATTATAAACCACAAGGACCAATCTTGCACCCTCCCAAAGTTATTTATAACTAAAAGAGAAAAGGAAGAAAGGGACTAGAAGTGTCACAATCTTAAAGTCCAACTGTTTTTTACCCAAGCAGTTAAAAATGGGCGCGAATGAACAATTACTGTTCATTCGTCTTCCCCAATTCACCCTCCATTTACATCAAGGGGCAAATAGAAATTGAAGGTTACAAAGGACAATTCGGGTGACAAGGACTGACATGGCAGAGAATTACATCACCAAACCCTCCCATTGGCCAATCCCCATCAAAGAAGCTCACGTGGATTTTGAGGAAGCACAATGGAATGTGGGTTTTTGTACTAAAATACTCACAAAAGAAGCACAAACGTCACATCAATGGAATGACACGCTGGCAATCCTCAGGTGTCCACAAAGTGATCTAACGGCTCAAAATTTAGCCCCAATGATTGATGGATTGGATGGCAGAGATTGATGGGAGCTCAGAGGGCCTAGAAGCTTCAGCTTGGCACTATAAATAGGCCTCATTCTCACACACAAAAAGTGGTCTTTTCTCTTTATCTAATTTTTAGTAATTTAGTCTAGCTTAAATTCGTGTTTTTATGTAATTTTCCTTTTTCAAGTAATGTAATCAGCTTCTTTAGTTAAATGAAATTCAGCTTTTAGTGTTTTAAATCTCGTTTTCTAAGCTCTCATTTAAAGTCATAAGCTCTCTTAATAAGTTGTCTCAATAAGCCAAATATTAAGCTCTTTTCAGTCTAAAGCTGAAATATAGATGTTTTAATTCAGTATTAACCTATCTAAACCTTAAACAGTTTAATCTAAAATGGATACTTATTGAATTTGAGCTTTTGGAAGGGATCATACTTTAGAAGAGATCCCAAGGACCTAATACCTAGCTTAATTAATAATCTAAGTGCGCTGTACTGCCTAATTGTTCCCCAATGTTTAGCTAAATGGGAATAAGTCAGTTTTCTCTTTTCATTCTTCTCTAATTTCAGTTTAATTGCTTAGTTTTTGCTATATATGTTAAATTGCCTTATTGCTTATTCCTTTGCTTAGTTAGTGTTTAAAATATCCACTTCTAGTGCTTATTATTGTTTTCCTAATCAGTTTTTGTGCTTATATAGTTATAGATCATTAGTTTCGTAATTTCTGTCATAAAAACTCATAAAATCCAAAAATATTAGGATTAAATAGTTTGAATCTTTAAGATTAAGGCTTATTCAGTTGTTTAATCATGATTATTAAGTTTGTTTTAAGCTAGTTTTTATCTGGTATTTAGTTTTTGTTCATTAAATTTCTCTTAAAAAGCTTTTCTCAGTCCTGTCAAAATGGTAAAGGGGTGTTTGGTTTAGTGCATTCTTGAATTGCACTAGCAGTACTAACATAAGTTAGTACTGCTGATACTTACACTACCAGTACTAACTAAAAAGTTAGTACTGCCTTCACAAGTTAGTACTGTTAGCTTACATTTCAGTAGGATTAAGTTTAGCTTTAGCTTATTATAGATTTAATTTTAGTTTTAGTTTTCTAGCTTATTTCATTACTTATTACGTTTTCAAAAGTCAAATTGCATCAGCAGTACTTTCAAAGTACTGCTGAATTTTCACACTAGCAGTACTAACCTCAGTTAGTACTGCTGTGTTCTTAGCTTAATTTATGAAACATAATTTTAAGATTAAGCTATATCAAAATCATTAGGAATTTTTAGTTTAATATAGCTTAATTTTGGTATTAAGTCTTAATTTGAAATTTCTAGCTCATATATACTTAGTTTAATTCAGTAGTCAAAAGTCAAAAAAAAAACCTGAAAATTACAAAAAACAGTATGAAACATAAGTAGAGTCCCAAAATTTGATAATTAAGCTTTTAAGTCTAGATTTAATAGCTTAATTTGGTTGTATAAAACGTAGTTGATAAGTCTTAAAGTTTCAAAACCTAGTTTAGCTATAAGTTTCGTCTAGCTTATTTGTATTTGTGTTTCCTTGCTTATTTCCTAGTTTGCCTGTTTCGTGCTTAATATTCAGTAGATAAAAAGTCCTCTAGCATAGTTTTTCTTTGGCCATCTTAGATTAAGCACATCATAAGCTTCCATGAACACTTTCCTTTTTAGAATTAGCTCAATTTGAGTATTTTATGGCTGTTTAAGTGAAAAGAAGTTCAAAACCTCACTTTCTGTAATCAGTTTAGAAATAAGCTCTTATAGATCTTAATGATATTTCAGTCCTAATTAAAAAAAAAAAAATTTTTATATTTTTTTTAATATTTTGTTCCACCTAGCTTCTTTTACACTTGCTTCTTTGAGTTTTTCAATTTAAGCACTTTTTCAAATCTCGCCTTAATTTGGACCTAGTTTGTGATCGGGGTAGATTCTCAGGGTAGAAAGAGTAATTTTCAAATTTAGCTGTTTACTAAGTTGGCCCTCCGTTAGTTTGTTAGTTTCCCCGTTGATCCCTTAGATTTTTGCACCTTTAGTCCATTAGTTAAGTCGTTAATTAAGTTTATTAGTTTTTAATTAGTTTAATTTTTAATTAGTTTAATTAAGAGTTAAATAAAAAGTGAAAAATTAGGGCTTTAATTTCTAGAAACCAAATCATATATCTTTGCTTCATTCAAATCAGGATCCGATCCAAAACGTGGTTTCAATTGCACTAGTCATTGGGGATAACGACCCGGGTGATCATACTTGCCCGGTTTAATATACGTATTTTATATTATATTATATCTTTTTGAGAGTGAATTTTATCAAGGGTAACTTGGTAATCTTCTTAATTACTCTTAAGGTTATATTATATATATATTTTTACGTGTGTTAAAACTGCAAATCAGTTTTTGGCGCCGCTGCCGGGGATTAGTGTTTACGATTCTTACGTTTTGTGTTTGTTGATTTGGTTTGAAGATCCTTTCGTCCTCGAAAGTTTCATTTTTGTTTTATAATCCAAAAATCAAAAAAATATATTTTCTTTTTCTTCTTAGTATAAGTAAAAGATAAAAAATAGAAAAATCAAAAACATAAAAAAATTGTCCTTTAAAAAAAAAGAAAATAAAATAAACAAAGTTGGTAATCGAACACCAACATATAATATCTTCTATTGAGATATTATCATTTCAATTTCCGGTGAACTTGCAATTGTTCCCAATTCGAAATCAAAGATTTAACACTTGCCATTTGTGTTCACTAACAAGGTACGAGCACACCTTGAAAAGCAATATTCAAGAGCTACCGTGAAGTGTTGATTATTTGTGTTAAGTCTCTTATCGTGTAACCGTTAAAAATACATTGGTTAAAAAAAAAAATAGTGTAAAGTTTGCTTTATAATTGTTAGTTTTCTTTTTATGCGCACTCTTCGCAATCCTCGTATACGTCATCACAACAAACTCTTCCGTTGAACCACTTGTATAAACAAAAACTTGTTCCAATGGCCGACAATCGAACGATGGACGATGTTACAAGCACCCCATCGAGGGTTAAGAAGATGCTATAGTTGTTCCAACCAAACAATGCTAACAATTGAGCTTAAGCCAACCGTTAATCAATCTTGTGGCAAAGTAATAAGTTACGGTAACAATATCCCCACAATCACTTCGAATTATTAAAAGGTCACTTCAACTTTTAGACCATCCAGAAGTTCCGAACCACTCGATAAAGCTTTGCTTTTCCTTATTCCTCTAGACGTGAAGCCGAGATTGGTTAGAAAAGGACCTCCAGATCAATTCTCACATGGGACACCTTGTTTCAAAATTCAAAAACAATTCTTCCCACCATCAAAAACAACTTACCTCCGAAACAAAATCACCAATTTTTTCCAAGAACCCAACGAATCTTTTAACGAAGCATGGGAACGTTTTAAAGGACTCCTTCGTCAATGTCCTCACCATGGCTTCTCGGAACTACACCAACTCGATACTTTTTATAATTCTTTGAATTCAAACGATCAAGATGCCTTAGATTCTGCAGCAGGTGGTAATTTCTTAGACAAGATGCCTCAAGAAGGTTTAGCGATTATTGAAAGCAAGTCAAAAGTTCGTTACTCCAGAAGTCGTGCTAATGATTCAAGAGTGAGTACGCTGCTCCTCTTCTAATTCACCTTCTAATAATTCTTTTCGATAATGCAACGAAAATAGCCGCTTCTCTCGAGATAAAAAAAATTATTGACTATCAAGATGAACCAAATGTTGAATCAAATGAAAGCTTTAGTTGTTACTACTCCTGCACCCGTCAAAGCAGTTGAGGAAGTATGTGTCACTTGTGGATCAAATCACCATTTTAACCTTTGTCCGTTAACTCGAGGTGGAAACGATTTTCCCATTTTTCATGACAACATCCAACAATTTCAACAAACCGCAGCTGTTGGTAATTTTCTCCAAAGAAACCAACCTTCCAATTTGGCAAGTCAAATGAGACCACCGGGTTTCAATCAACCAAATGTCCAAACCAACCAAAACCGATACCAAGGAACCAATTCTAATTTCAATCCAAACCGTGGAGGAAACTTTAATCAAAACCGTCAAAATCAAGTTTATCAAGCTCCACCATACCAAACACCAACCAATCAACCACCAGTCAATCAAGTTTTACCTTACCAACCTCCAACAAATAGTGTTTTGAAAACAGATTTTGAAAGCTACGTTAAAGCAAACGATGCAATATTGAAGAATGTGCAGAATCAAAATCAAGGATTGCAAAATCAAATGGCAAATGTTACAAGTTTGTTAACAAGCCTTTGCACCAAGTTTGATGATTTAGGCAGTACCAACCAACCTTCAAGTTCAAGTTCTTTACCAAGCAATACCATTCCAAATCCTAGAAACGAAGCCAAGGCAATTACAACTCGTAGTGGTGTTTCATACGATGGACCTCCGATTCCACCGCCGGTGGTGGAAAAGGAAAGTGAGGTGACAAAGGATACGGAGCTACCGAGCACCGAAGACATCCAACCTCCTCCATTCGTCCAAGAACAACCCAAAGACAAAGAACCAATCGAAGAGCCTTCTTTCGTTGCTAAACCTAATTTGCCTTACCCATCAAGACTCAACAAACAAAAGATTACGGAGAAAAGGATGATAACCTAGCTTCAAAAGTTATGTAAATATTCGTAATCTTCACTTGATGCTAAGTTTCGCGGATGCTCTTAATCATATGCCAAAGTTTTGCTCCGATGTTTTAAAAGAGCTAATAACAAAGACAAGTTGATCGAATTGACCAAAGACACCGTTGATGGAAATTGTAGTGCGGGTTGTCCTACAAAAGCATCCAAAAAGCAAGTGACCCCAAGGTCGATTTCTCATTCCATGTGATTTTTCAGAGTTCGATAGTTACTTAGCCCTTGCCGATTTAGGTGCTAGTATCAATCTCATGCCTTTATCCATTTGGAAAAAGCTTCAACTCTCAGGCCTAACCGAAACAAAAATGGTATTAGAATTAGCCGACCTGATACAATTACCAGACCAACCGGTGCAGCTGACAATGTTTTTGTCACAGTAGGGAAGTTTTACTTCCCGCAGACTTCGTTGTTTCTTGATTTTAAGCGATCCTCGAGTACCGTTTGATACTGGGCGACCCAATTCTTAGGACGGCCAAATCTGTTAATCGAAGTTAACGAAGGAGAAATTACTCTTAGGAATGATGATCAATCCGTTAACCGCTTAAATGAGGTGATCTCCTTCCATTTTCAATACAACAATCTAGATCGATTGAAGAAAGTTGATCTCATTGATGTCACTTGTGAAGAGTACTCACAAGAAGTACTTGGATTTTCCGATTCCGTTGCTTACAACAATCCTTCTCCGTACTTCGATCCCTATTGATTCTACATTCATCTCCAACACTTACTCCTTTTGATGAAAGTGATTTTCTACTCTTTGAAGAAGCCGATGCTTTCATAGCAATCGATGATGAACCAGTTTCACCAGTTTTCAATGCTACATACTATGATCCCGAGGGTGACATTCTCATTCTCGAGGCACTTCTCAACAATGATCCATTACCTTCACCAGACCAAGGAGATTACTCACCCGGAATTCAAAAAGATCTTAAAGTTGTTGAACCAAAAGAGTCTTCACTTGAACCAAAAGATGAAATTCCCGAAGTCGAGCTTAAAGAGTTACCTCCGCATCTCGAGTATGCGTTTTTAGAGGAAAATAACAAACTTCCAGTCATAATTTCAAAAGATTTGAGCCAAGAAGAAAAGACCTCACTCATTAAAGTTTTGAAAAACCGAAAACAAGCAATTGCTTGGAAACTTTCTGATATCCGAGGCATAGATCCAGAATTTTGCTCACACAAAATCCTTTTAGAAGATGATTACGAACCTTCAGTGCAACATCAAAGGAGGGTTAACCCTAAAATCCATGACGTCATCAAGAAAGAAGTAGAAAAACTTCTTGACGCGCAGATTGATTTAGTCCGATCTCGGATAGTCCATGGTTAGTCCGGTCCATTTGTTCCTAAGAAAGGTGTATCGACTCGTATGTTAACAAACGAAGAAATGATCTGTTGCCTACAAGATTAGTTACGGGATGGAGAGTGATGCATGACAACGAAAGTTTAAACGAAGCAATTGTAAAGACCAATTTCTGTTACCATTCATGGACCAGACGGTTAGAGCGATTAGCCGGCAACGAGTTTTATGTTTCTTAGATGATTTCTGGTATTATTTCAAATTCCTATTGAACCAAAGATCAGAGAAAAACTACTTTTACGTGCCCTACGGAACTTTCGCATACCGTCCTATGCCATTCGGATTATGCAATGCTCCCGGAACTTTCCAACGTTGTATGATGGCCATTTTATCGCACGACAAAAAAGAAAACATGTGAGGAATTATTAATGGACGATTTGTCGAGTTTTTGGAGATACTTTTCCTCGTGTCTTTGCCCAATTTAGATAGAATGCTAAAATGTGTGAGACAACAAATTACACTAAATTGGGAAAAAGCCATTCCATGGGTTAAAGAAGGCATTGTTTTAGGACATAAGATCTCTAGAAAAGGAATTGAAGTCGATAAGGCCAAAGTTGATGTAATTTCTAAGCTTCCTCATCCAACAACCGTCAAAGGAATTCGAAGTTTTCTCGGGCATGCTGGATTCTATCGAAGATTTTATCAAAGATTTTCCAAAATTCCTCTCGTCCCATGACCAACTCTTAAGAAAAACACTCCTTCATTTTTCGGAAGATTGCATTCTAGCCTTTCAAATATTGAAAAGTAGTTTGACGATAGCTCCAATACTCATTGGCTCCAAATTGGGACCACTTTTGAAAAAACATGTGCGATGCAGTGATTATGCATAGGTGCGGTCTCGGAAAAGGATTTAAAAAAGAAAAAAAAGAAGCATTTCGCCAATTCATTACGCTATCGACACTATGACAGAAGCGGAATCAAACTACACAACACCGAGAAGGAGAAGCTTGCAGTAGTTTTATGCTTTGAGACGTTTTCGATCATATCTAACATGAACAAGAGTGTTTGTTTACACGGATCACTCCGCATTGAAATACTTTTCAACAAGAAAGACGCCAAATGCAAGATTGCTTCGCTGGTCTAACTTCATCAAGAATTTGATTATTAAGGTTATCGATACCAAGTGGAGCAGAAAACTATGCCAGCCGATCACCTTTCTCGTCTCGAAAACCCTTATGAAAATGTTTTTGACCCAAAAGAAATTACCGAGACTATTTATCCTTTAGAGACTTAATGTGTTAACTGCTAAAGACCACATACCCCGTGGTATCGCCGACTTTGCTAACTACCACGCGGGAAATTCAATAAAAAGGGATGTCGACTCAAGATAAAAACAAGTTCATTATAAGATGTAAAACAATTTATTTTTGGATGAACCTTTTCTTTTCAAGACTTGTGCGGATCACATAAGTCCGAAGGTGTGTAGAAGGGCAAAGAAGCACTCGAAATTCTCGAAGCATGTCACAGTGTGACTACCGGGGGACACTACGTAGCCAACTTTAGCGCCAAGAAGATTTTTGATGGCCGGTTTTTATTGGCTACTTTATAAAGGATGCCTACGAATTCGCAAAACTTGTGGATGCTTGTCAAAAGACAAGGCAAAATACTCTCAACAATGAAAGTGCCTCAAAATGTAATCCAAGTTTGTGAGATTTTTGATTTATGGGGAATTGATTTTATGGGACCTTTTCCGTCATCTAGGGGTAACAAATATATTCTAGTAGCCGTCGATTATCTTTCCAAATGGGTTGAAGCGAAAGCGCTCCCCACCAACGATGCTAGGGTAGTTGTTAAGTTCTTAAAATCCCTTTTCTCCCGATTCGGTGCTCCGAGAGCAATCATAAGCGATCGTGGGACCCATTTTTGTAACGACAAATTTGATAAAGTTATGTCTAAATATGGTGTCACCCATCGTCTTTCGACTCCTTACCACCCTCAAACGAGTGGTCAAGTTGAAGTCACGAATCGAGGTCTCAAAAGAATTTTGGAGAGGACGGTCGGAGAAAACCGTGCCTCATGGTCCGACAAACTAGATGATGCATTATGGGCTTTTAGAACCGCTTACAAGACTCCAATTGGATGTACTCCGTACAAGTTAGTCTATGGAAAAGCGTGTCACTTACCAGTTGAACTAGAACACAAAGCATATTGGGCTCTCAAGCATGCCAACTTCGATTTAAAGACCGCGGGCGATCATCGAAAGCTTCAACTCAATGAACTTAGCGAGCTTCGTGATCAAGCTTACGAGAATTCGTTAATCTACAAGGAGAAGACAAAGAAGCTACACGATTCCAAGATAAAGAACCGAATCTTCAATGTTGGTGATCAAGTCTTGCTTTTCAACTCCCGATTAAAGATTTTCTCCGGAAAGCTCAAGTCCCGTTGGTCCGGACCTTTCACAATCACCGAAGTTTATCCTTATGGCACTGCCAAGTTGTCTCATGCCGATGGTTCTAATTTCAAAGTCAACTGCCACCGTCTTAAGCACTACTATGGAGGGGATACACCACCATTGGTTATCCCGGACCTCCAGACTTTCCCTAAGGACAACTAAATTCAGGGATCGAGTCGAGCTTGCGACTCGGTGACCAAAAACAAGCCGCTTCGTGGGAGTTCACCCCATGCTTATCATCTCTATTTTCTTTCTATTTTCTATTATCTAATGTGTTGTGTTGAGAAAGGCTTGTTCTCTTTCCGATTTCTCGATGTTTGTTGCTTGTTTGTTGTGATTTTTGCAGGATTCTCCCAACAAATTCTTTGAAGCCTCTCGTGTCCGGTTGATTTATCCCGTTCTACTCGAGCTTCTCATCCTTTGTGTGAATTTAGTTTGGGGAGATCCATATCCTTTCATCATAATCGATTAACGTTTATCTTTGCATACTTCATAAACGGCTTAGATTTACGTAGAATCCTGACTTTAAACATTGAGGACAATGTTTCGTTTTAGTTTGGGGAAGGGAATCTATCGATTTGATGTTGCTTGCTTATTGTTTTGTTCTCACGTACCCGTTTTTCCCACAAAAATAGCAAAAATTTTAAATTTTTAGTTATCATAAAAAAAAAATGTGTTAAGACAAAAATGTAGGTTTTCCGCTGGTAAGAATAGAAAGTAATTTTTGACCCGATCGAACGTGTTGAGTTCTAGCTTTCTTCCTTAACAATTAATGATGATAGTTTGTGCTAGTCTCACGTAGACTTTAAACATGCTAGACTTGAAATCATTAGTAAATGAAGGCTTGTGCTAATCTCAAGTAGATTTTAAATATGCCAAGTTGGATTTTATATAGGCTAAGTATTTGCAAAATATCTTGTGAAGAATAAGAGATGCAATGTTGTTTAACGAATTAAGGATGCTAAACAAAGTTTATTTGGAAAACTTAAAGTCTTATTAAGGAATAACTTGTGAATTTTCTTCCCGAAGCTCTTAAAATGATTGATTATACGTGTTCTCTTTAATTTTTGCAAATTAAGAGTTTTACTCACAAAAAGTCTAATCAACATATTTTTGAGAAAAAGCTTTATCAATGATGAGTCAAAAAATCGTTGGAAAAATATCATTTTAGTTCGAGACTATACTTGGGTTTCTAAATACGCAATTATTACTAGATAAAAAACAGGATCAATGTGGTGAATAAAAAGGTATGCAAGTTATAAATACATAGAGTGTTAATAAATAATATGCAAACTACTCCATCGCAATAAAGTACATGGGCATTTGTACGGTTCGCTCGCCGGATGTGACATCGAAGAAAGGATGAGGAAGTATATTTAGGGTTGATATCATAAAAAGTACGTGAGACTCTTGTCGGTGGCTAGGCCGAAGTGTCCTTACGAAAAGAAAAGAGATAACCAATTCCTAGCCTAATAAATAAGAGAATAATAAATGTTGCAAGTTAGTGAAAATAAATAGTAAAAGTATCATTATTCCAAAACCAAGTATTCTATTTGAGCTAAAGTTTAGCAAAAGTCTGCAAAGCTTTTTCATCGGTAGTTCATGAGTTTTCGTTAGTATTCTCCGGATGGGGTGTCAAAAGCCTTAGCACTTACCCGATGACGGTGGGATCGCTAGAGAAGAAAGTCATTCATGGAACAACGAGAGCCAACGATGTCCTGTAGCTAAGGAGGTTTTTTGTTTGCCTTTTGAGTGTGATCTACTACGTGATTAACATATTAAGCCCAAGAAGGCCCAATGTTAAAAGCTTGGTCGGAATTTCAACTAACTAATATGTGGATTTAAACGGTATAAATTAATTTGAACACACCTCACTTAATATAAGATGATATGTCGGAAGAGGAAATTACACTAAGTATTAATTATAAGTAGCTCTTAGCATTATATTCGAAATTAACAAATGATCTAGTTCTTAAACTTAGCAATGGGAGAGGTTAAAAAAAAATCGGTGGAAGAGAAAGTTATCTTTTAGACACTTAATTGTGCTTTTTGTTCTAGGGTGGATCCCTAAAGTTACCAATGAGGTAATGAAAACAATACATTATGTCAACACAAATAAGTTGTAGTTAGGTAGTTAATTATCAAGAAAAATCATAAAAAGAGAAAAATCTTAGAAAATGGAATTCGGGTGTTTTATAACTTGTGATCTCTTATCTCTCTCAAACAAAAATCTTTGCTACTCTTCAAAGGTTTAGTTTGGGAAATTTTCGAGGTATTTGGTTATAAGGCATGTGATATTGCGTGAGGACACACAATCATTTAGTTTGGGGAATTTTGATAAGTGTAGAATACACATATCTATTTATGCTTAAAATAACCCAATTAAACCCAAAACAGACCAAAAATGGCAAAAATATGCTTGTATTTGTGTTTTGTGTGTGCAGGTTCGGATAAGTCAAAAATCACAAGAAAATAATCAAAATCAAGCAAACACGGACACGGGAATCAGAAGAATACAAAGCCGAAGCTCCAAAGCCCAAAGCCTTAGCCAATTTTCATCTACAAGGACCAATCTTGCAAATACCAAAAGTTATTTATAACTTGAAAAAGGGAAAAGTAAGAGAGGGACTGAAAATGTAGAAAGGCCAAACTCCAACAGTTTTAACTGTCCAAAGAAGGCGGGAAACCCTTTTTACTATTCATCGTCTCCCCCGTTTTCACCCCATGGTAAAACAAAGGGCAAATGAAAATTAAAGGGTACGGAAGACAATTCAAGGACCTCTACAAGATGGCAAGGGATCATTCAGTCAAATCAAGAGAAATCATTGGTCTACACCAGCTGTTGAGCATACGTACTATAAAAGAAGCACAATTTATTGGGTTATTGTGCTAAATTTCACCCACAGAACTAACACAAACGTCAAGTCAATAGAATGACAACGCTGTCAATCCCACAGGTGTCCACAAATTATCCAACGACTACAATTGATGAACAAATGATTGAAGAAAGAATGGCAGAGATTTAAAAGTTGGAAGTGGGCAAGGCAGAGGTCCCTGAAGAGCAATAGCTGCACTAATGGATAAAAAGACCTACAACTTCTCACACACACATATAAGTTTTTTAGTAGTCGATTTCATCTAGTTTTTAATAATTTCATCTTAAATTACGAATTTTCTTAAATGTAATTTCCTTTTTTAAGTAATGTAATCAGCTTCTTTAGTTAATGAAATTCAGTTTTTAGTGTTTTAAATCTCATTTTCTAAGCTCTCATTTTAAGTCATAAGCTCTCTTTATAATCTAAAATTGTCTCAATAAGCTCATATTAAGCTCTTTCAGTCTATAAGCTGAAATAGAGCTGTTAAAATTCAGTTTAAAACCTTATCTAAAACCTTAATCAGTTAAACCTATTATGGATCTTGTACTAAAATTTGAGCTTGGAAGGGAGGGATCTTACCTAGGTAAGAGAAACCCCAAGGACTTATACTCAAGCTATGTTCATAAGCTAGAGAGCTTGTCGCTGCCATTATTGGTTTCCTTTTTTTAGCTAAAGGATTAAAGTAAGTTTTCTCTTTTCAATTCTTCCTCTAATTTCAGTTTAATTGCTTAGTTATAGCGTTATAAGTTGATTTTTGCTTATTTGCTTATTCACCTTGCTTATTAGTGTTTAAAGTATCTCTTCCTATGCTTATTAGTTGTAATGTCTTCATCCTGTTTTTGCTTAAGTAGTTATAGGATCTTTAGTTTAATTCAATTTTCTGTCATAAAAACTCATAAAAATCCAAAAAACATAGATAAAATAGTTTAAGATCTTAGATTATTTGCTTAATCCAGAATGTTTAAAACATGATTGTTAAGTTTGTTTTAAGCTAGTTTTTATCTGGTATTAGTTTTTGTGCATCAAATTTCTCTTAAAAAGCTTTTCTCAAATCTGTCATAATGGTTAAGTAGTGTTTGGATTAGTGCACTTTTGATTTTACACCAGCAGTACTAACCTAAGTTAGTACTGCTGAACCTTTGCACTACCAGTACTAACTTCCAAGTTAGTACTGCTTTCACAAGTTAGTACTGTTAGCTTAGATTTTGGCTAATTTAGTAGTATTAAGTTTAGTTTTAGCTTATTAAGAATTAAGTTTTAGTTTTCATAATTTAGCTTATTTCTTTGCTTAATTTGTTTTCAAGAGTCAAATTGCATCAGCAGTACTTTCAAGTGAAAGTACTGCTGAATTTTCACACTAGCAGTACTAACCTCAGTTAGTACTGCTGTGTTCTCAGCTTAATTTAGATAAGTAATTTTAAGATTTAGCTTATCAAATTCAGTAGGATTTAAGTTTTAATATAGTTTTAATACATTTTATAGTCTTGATTTCAATTTCATAGCTTATTTCCTATGTTAATTTAAGCTGTCAAAAGTCATAAAAAAAACCCTGAAAATATCCAAAAACAGTAGTAACTTAAGTAACGTCTAAATTAGTTAATTAAAGCTTTTAAGTCAAGATTTTTATAGCTTATTTAGATGGAATAATAAGTAGTTGGAGTAAGTCCCCTTGAATAGTTCTAGATTCTAGTTTAGCTTATTAAGGATTTTAGCTTACATGGTATTTTGTGTTTGCTTTCTTATTTCCTGATTTGCTATTCATGATCAATTTCAGTAGCATAAAAGTAGTTTAAGCTTTAGTTTCTTTTCATTTATAGATTAAGCATATCATATAGCCCCTCATTAGAAACTTCTTTCCTTTTTCATTTTGATCTAGTTTTGAGTTTTTTATAGCTTATTTTCTAAAACCAAGGGATAAGCCCTCCTTTCTGTAACAGCTTAAAGATAAGCTCTTTGTGAGCTTATTTGTGAGTTTCAGCCCAAGTAGCCTTTATTAATCTTGTTCCCCCTAGCTTCCTTTACAACTTTGATTCTTTGAGTTTTTCATTTTAAGCACTTTTCAAATTTGAATGCTTATTGGACTCAGTTTTGTTGTCGGGATAGATTCTCATGGTAGGCAAGTGTAACTATTTTCGATTTTAATTGTTTTTCAGTTAGTGCACCTCCGTTTAGTTTTGTTAGTTTTTTCCCCGTTAGATTCTTAGGTTTTTGCACCATTAGTCCTTAGTTAAGTTTTTAATTAAGTTTATTAATTTTGATTAATAATTAGGGTTAGATTTTAATTAGTTTAATTAGTTTTTAATTAAAAGTTAAAAATTAGGGCTTTAATTTCTAGAAACCAAATCATCAATTTGTTCATTTAAATCAGGATCCGAACTTAAAACGTGGTTTCAATTTCACTAGTCATTGGGGATAACGACCCGGGTGAGCATACTTACCCGGTTTAATATACGTATTTTATATATATCTTTGTGAGTGGAATTTTCCAAGGGTTACTTGGGGATTTCCTTAATTTCTCGTTTGAAGGAAGCGGAATATGCAGGTTTGAATCAAGCGAAATATGACAGGTTGATTCCAAGCGAAATATGACAGATTTTCAAGCGAAATATGTTAGTTTTCAAACAAGCGAAATATGACAGGTTCTCCAAGCGAAATATGTTTGTTTTCATCAAGCGAAACATGTCATAAGTCATCAAGCGAATTATGTTGATTTTTTCCAAGCGAAATATGTCACTAAAATCTTAATTTTTCTACGGTTTTCTTACTTTGTAAAATCCCGTGAAAGATTTATTTCTCGGTTTCAGTTAAGATTAGTAAAATCCCGTGGAATAATTACTTTAATCACAACTAAAACATATCTTTAACACAAGTCTCCTTTATCACTGATCGATCAAGACTGATATCATTTCACAACAAATTCAAGATGTCTAATATGTCGGAAGATATCCAGTATGCCGGTTCTGATACACGCCCACCAATGCTTGACAGAACAGACTTTGAATCTTGGCAACAACGCATTCGTCTGTATTGTCTAGGAAAAGATAATGGAGAGAACATTATGAAATCGATTACTGAAGGTCCATTTAAAATGGGAACGTTCATACAAACTCCTGCTGAAGAAACTGAGGGTGCACTTCAACCAGGTCCAGAACGGGCTAGAGTCTTTACAAACCTTTCTGCTGAAGAAAAGGAAAGGTATAAAGCTGACATTCGTGCAACGAATATCCTACCTCAAGGAATACCAAAAGACATATACACACTCATCAACCACTATACTGACGCCAAAGACATTTGGGACAATGTAAAGATGATTCTGGAAGGTTATGAGTTAACAAATGATGACAGGGAATCTCAGTTATACGATGAATTTGAACACTTCTATCAAATCAAAGGATAAACCATTCACGTATTCTATGTTAGGTTTACGAAGCTCATTAATGACATGAGAAACATCAAGATGACCATGCCCAGAATGCAGCTTAACTCTAAGTTTGTGAACAACATGTTACCAGAGTAGAGTAGATTCATAACTGAAGTCAAACTTAACAGAGGTTTGATAGAGTCTAACTTTGATCAGCTTTATGCCTATTTGAAGTAACATGAGGTACATGCTAGTGAGAATAGAATGATGATGGAAAGGTTCATTCAACCAACTAATGATCCTTTGGCACTAGTGTCGGACGCCTCGGTTCAGCAGTATCCAACACAATCATCTAAGTCTCCTCAACCCTCAAAAGAACCATCTCCTGCTGACAACTTTCAACTGGACTCAGGAAGTTCTTCAACAGAAAACTTGATTGAAAGTTTATCCAACACATCAAACTAACAATCAACTTAGAGCTTCGTCTAATGCAAGGAACAAAGCTATGGTTCAAGACGGGAAAGTTGTGGTTCAAGATGTCTGTGGAAGATACAATGCGACTGATCAAGGAAGACCATTTCAGATAAATAATGCAAGAGGAAATGGTGTAGCAGGAAATGTAGGAGGTCAGAACAGAGGAGGCATGATTA